>JBCJKH010015585.1:0-26524 GCA_039877255.1 Loriculus beryllinus
TTTTGTTTTTTTTTTTTGAAACACCCCCCCCCCCCCCCCCCCCCAATCACGGTGGTGCTCCTAATCGGAGGAGACAAGGAGAGAGTTAAAATGCAGGAACCAATCGCTTGGACGGTGATGTAATGCTGGAACTGCAGGGTTGTTAAGTAATGTGAGAGGAAGGGGGTCAGGGTTACAAAGCATTTACCTGCTGTCAAGGGGCTTTAAGTTTATTATCAATTGCAGTGACTGTAACTGGCTTCAGACTGCACTCTCTAATTATTCACAGACTCCCCTTTTTTATCTTTTATTATTAAAAGTAAAACTATATTATGATATTTTTTAAAAATGTGATATTATCACAGCTGCGAATTATTTTCCACCAGGGTTTTTTGATATTTTTTAAATGGCTTGAAACTGGGTGTCTCTCACAAAAAGCCCGGTGAGAGCAAGAAGAAAAGAGAAAGGCAAAAAAAGGTGGTTCTTCAAGTGTAGCTGGCGAATTTGAAATAGTACGAAGAGAGCAGTTCAGCCTCTGCCTAGGAGAATGTAAAAGCTCCTACTGTTGGAAGTCCGCTGTAGAAAATAAAGCATTTAAGGGAGGCAGTTCATAGAACTCATCCCGAGAATCCTCAGCGTTTCATGTCTAACACTTGTCAGCAGCATTCTGATCCTTAGCTTGCCCCGGGCTCATTGCTTGTTCAATGGGCTGATCTCTCGCTGTTGCTGGGACCACTGAAGTCCCGACCCTGCATGGTAAATCTCCTCCTGTCATGGTTCTGCTCCTGAGATCTACCTGGGAATACTAGCATAGTAGGAAAGTAGTTTCCTTTGCAGGACACAGCACTGTGGTTTTCTTATGTCTGTTTGTCTTCCTACCGACCTTTTACTCTTTTTTCCATGTAGCTAACAGCCTCTAGGTCTGGGAGGGAGGGAGAAAAGGTACCTCTTCCCCAAGTTCATTGTGAGTACATTACCCTTAGGGTGGGCCACGCAGAGTTTAACACTGCCTGAGCCCCTGGTTGGGCATTCCATGTGTTTAGATGTGGGATGAATGTGAGATACCAGGTGTGTGTTGGTGTCCTCAGGATACCCATTCTGCTTGGAGGAGCTCTACATCAGGTTTCTCTGTCAAGAGCTGTCTGTTCTTAAGGTGCTGCTCTCAGAAGTGCCGCTGTCAGGGAATTTCTGTCTTGGAGGCAAGCACTGTATTGATGTCCACTGGATCAGCAGTAGATCACAGCTTTGCTTGACGAGTAAATATAGCTTTAAACACACTCTTAAGGATTTGGTGATTTTTTTTTTTGCTTTTTACAACCTGTACTGGGACCTGACTGAGCAAAAGACCAGTGTTATTCTGCTGTGATGGCAAAACCTTCCCACCTCCGTCTGAACAAGACGAGAGCCCCTGACCAGCTCCTGCTTCCCTTCCCTCCAAACCATCTTGTGTCTAGCTGTTATATCCCCACACTTTACTCACGGGTTTTTCCTAAATGCCCTGATTTCCAGGCTCTTCAGTCAACTGCTCAAGCACAAACAATTGCTTGTGTGCCAAACTTTTATCACTTGAGAGCCTAACATAAGGCCGCACCCGGCTCTGGCCCACGTTGCAGTGCAGATATACCATATGGATTAGATTGCGCAGTGTTCTGTTGAGGATGTGTGGGTTGTGGAGGGAGCTGTGCTGCTGCAGGAGTTCCCGTAGGATTTCTGACTCATGTTTTCTCCTAGAAATGTTGGGAAGTGCAGTTCCACGGACCATCAGAGTAAAGCAGATTCTTTCCTTTGCCTGACTGCTTCAGATGCTAGAGTGGACTTGTCTTCACTCTTTCCCTTCCTGCCTTTTCTGGCTGGAGACTTTCTGTGGGAGTCAGTGGTGTCCTAGGATAGTGTCTAGCCATATTTGCAAGATAGTGAGCAGAGGATGACAGACTGTCACGCTCCATCTTTGCCTATGCAGAAATGCATCGTTGCTATTTCTTTTACAAAAATGTGTATCAAGTAAGTTGTGCAGCATGGTCTGGAAGTCTTTGGGCATTGTGTTGCATTCCATTGGGCATTGTGTTGCATTGGAGTCTTACTTGTCTAGTGCTAGCTATTAACATTTCACCTGGCTGTAAGGACAGCAAAGAGCATCTTGGTGCTTTAGTCAATGTGAACAGACTGATGACCCTGCCTTGTTCTTACAATTTTCAAAGAGCGAGTTCATCTCTCCACCCTGGTGCTTCATACCTGTTAAAATTAGGTAGAAAGTATAAAACCAGAAATCCTTCTTGCCTTCCAGAAGTGAATTGCAGCTCTAAGTTATAATTTACTTCTGCTTCTTAAGTGATTTCAACACAGCATCACAGAAAAGACAGTTTTAAAAGCTTCTCTCAGAAAGTTGCAATTGTAAGTTCCATATGTATACACACATGTGCATGTGTGTATATATTTGTATAAACATTTCCTACTGAAACAACGAAGCACATAAATAAGGAGGCATAACTATCCTGAGGAGAGCCAGGCAGCTTTGGTTGTGCTTGACAGGTGCTTTTGAAATGTGCATTCGTCTTGGACAACAAAAAAAGGAAGGTAGCTGCCCATTTTGGATTCCTCCAGTGCTACCTGCCCGTCTTGCACTACTTTGGAACCAGTGTACAGGTATGCTGGTGGCCTTGCAGCTCCATGGTCAGTGGCCAACAACTCTGACAGCAGGTCCCAACGCATTTGAAAGTGGTCCTTCTGGCAAGAGGATTTTCTCATTGAAGGGAGATATCTTTAGGCCTAATTTTTAAATGGCAGCCAAAAGCAATGCTAACAGCACTCTGAAAATGAGCATTAGCAGATATATTCAGAAGCACATGTAACATGTCAAACAAACCAGAGGCCAAACACACCCGAGCTGGGAAGTGATGTTTGCACTGGAGTCTTCGCAGTCTGCTTGTGAAGAAAGGCAATCTGCTCACAAAGCCTGGCTGGAAGAGTACCAGTAAATTTTCCCCACCAAGATCCCAAGTAACGTTTCTGCCTGCATTGTTGAATGTGTGCATTGGCAGGATATCTGCTCTTTAAGCTGTGTGATTTTAAGCCATAATTTGATGCTCCTTAGCCGGTTTCTGCATGCACCAAAGTATTGGCTCTGCAGTTGCAAAGTAAGAGGTAAAAATCAGTTTAGTTTTATTTCAGTGAATGTGATCCCCTACTCCTAGCTCTACAATGAGATTATTTCCCTTAGACATTCATTTTGGAAGACTTGTCTATATTTTTGAAGCCAAATTAAGCTTTTGGAGTTGGTGTGGTGAGTACTGGGGTCAGAGTAGGCCATGTGTTGGGCAGAGGTGGTGGCAGGGCAGCCTTCACATCACATTTTGGACATGGGGAGGCACAAAGACCAGGTTGTGTCCTGTGGTTGTGTTTGGGTGAGGGTGCTGCGGCAGGAGCGGGCCTCTTCTGCTCTTCCCTGTGTCTCTCTGCTCGCCTTCCCACCCTTCTTTTGTTCGTCCTGCACATGCCTGGGCCGTGTTCAGCCCAAACTGTTGAGATCAGCTTTGCTGAAAATTACACTTCAGATCAAAATGTGAGTTAGGTTTCTCCAGTGTGAAGTGACTGCTGGGTCTTTCTCTGCAGCTATAGATAAACCAGATATGAGGGTAATTACATCTCATTCCTATCTGACTCTCTTATTTGCCATAATCTCTTTTAATCCCTTTGATACTCATCATAATAATGTTAATCTTAATGAACTCATTTGGTATTAATGCGGATGTGATTTGTAAGTTCAGAGCAGGCTTGCCATCTTTGTTTAGCGTTCATTAATATCCACTTAACTGTGTTTATGCTCTCTTTCTCCTGTACATGGACTTGCATATCTCTACCTTCCACCTAGCTGATGTGGCAATTCCCATGATGGAACTCTCTTTCCACACTCAGGTTTGTATTTTCTTTCTGTTCCTCTTTTTACTTATATGATCCTAGAGAAAAGATCTGATTGGAAACACTGCATCCGTCTGCTAGTAGCTTTCTGTACCCCATCGCTTACTCATTTCTTCCACTTTGAACATCAAAATTGAAGGAACCCTTGTCCTCTTGATTTCATTCATGTGGCATTCCTTTCTAGATTGCTTCAGAGATATTACCTTACTATAGCCCTCTTTTTATTGTCTCAGAGGGTGAACAAGTAGGAGACACAGCTCCTAATCTTGGCAAAGGGACAAATGATTTGTTGCTTCTCCTGTACCCTCCCCGAGTGCTTTGTTTATGGGTGGGGTACCTTGCCCAAACAGTTTCCAACATGACCAGCCAGTTCTAGTGAGGGAGGACTACGTCTGGATGTTGAACCTGATCCAAAGCTTATTGCAGTGAATGAGAGTGCTGTCTTGATGAATTCTGGATAGAATCCATAAAGCTTTTCATTCCTTTGAGGACCCACGTATTTTTCAACATCTCTAGCTTTGGGATGTGCCCTCCTGAAAAACTGCTTGTTCAGCCACAGTGATCCCAGAGACTGATGAACCTTGGATCCCTATTAATGGATGATTTCCTCTCTACGTGGGTGCTTGTGTTTGTTTTTAAACGTGGCATGGAATTTCTGTGTTGTGCTTGCCGTCTTCCCTCTCCGCTTACTCCAAACGCATCTTTAAGGCCTTGATTGTCAAATAGCATGAGATATTTTTCAGCCCCAGTGACACACATTTTGGTTTTTAGGGTTTTTGGATCCTGTCAGAGCCAGGAAAGTTCATTTACTTAGCAGAACTCTATTTATTCCATCTCCACTTCCATTCTTGATTTTATGTCCTGATGTTTCCTTGTAGCATCAGCATCACATGTTAAAATGAATAACTGTACTGAAAAAAATCTCACTTCTAATTTACTGAAAGATTTCTACATCATCTAATAAAACTAGACACTGTTTGGTAAAAACTTCTAGCCAAGAGTGAGAATTGTAGTCTCTCAGATCAGCGCAGACTGTATACGTGTTGTGGTCTTTATTTCAACATATCTTTCATTCAAGAAGATCATACGATGTTTTCCAAATTGCAGCCATTAATCAAACATATTAAAGCTCTTTATTAGTATGAATACAAGAGGTATTCATATAAATATCAAGATGGAGGGGTTTACTGCAGGTATCTACAGCTCTTGTGCTGCTCCATGACTGTAAAGAATACGGGCAATGTGGTTCAGATGTGTGCTGTTTTCTGGAGATCAATAAATCTATGCCCATTAGCAGCAGCAAAATAATAGTAGTAAAAGTTCATTACATTTTCTCTAAATACCAACTAGTTATCACAAGCCCTGTCAAAAATAATACCAGTAGAATGTTTTACCACACTGGAAAAGCCCATCAACACCAGTAATTTTGTATGTCAGTTTTAACATTAGCTATTTTTTTCCAAACTGAGTCTTCAAAACTAGAACAGAAAAATCTTACAAGACCAGATCCTCCCTTGACTTCAGTTTAAGGGCACTCAGTATCACACAAAAAAGAAGATCCAGTTCTGTGTTCTTTGTTGTCATTTGGATTCCAGATCAAAGTAAACTTTTCTTTCACTGAAGCGAGCTATATGAGCCGTATTTCTGTTGTGCTGTCCCTCACAGTATTGCAGGGATTCTTGTTGCTCTGAACAGTTTTTAGTTTTCTGACATGCTTTGAATAAGTGAGTTTCTTTTGTAAATTCATGTAGAAATAGGATTGGCTGAAAAATCAAAATGAAGTCTAAATTAAGATTGAGTTTACAGGTTTTCTGAATGCACAGATTCCTTGACATTGGAATCCAGTGTTGACAAACATCCCCTGTGGCCATTCAAATGAAACAGGTGTTGCACCGAGAGCAGATTAGTACAGAAATCTCTGTATGCGTGGTCAGTATGTGTGTATAGTGTGTAATGTGCACCAATATATTTAAGACTGCAAGGCAAAATTAACTTCTGTTATTCCTAAGCAGTCCTATCAGAAAGAATTTATTACATGAATAACATTCCAAGTTGCACGACTTAAGGCAGTGATGTGGGTATATACATTTGAATGACAGTTTCTTTCTTTTCAAACTGAGACTGTATTAGCACCCCTCATCTCTCCTTTGCATTTCAAGTTTATTCAGAAAGAGAAATAAAATCTAGGGCAAAAATTTAAACATTTATAGGGTGACATTGCTCTGTATCAGTGTTTGGCTTTTCACCTGCTGCTCTTGAACAGTACGGAACTTTTTCCATTCAAAGCAAAACCTGATGCAGCTACTGCAGTTCAGTAGATATTGTAACATATTGAGTCAAAAAACATTATGTAGCAAATTCCCTTTTAGTAATGAATTTAACCTTTTTTTTTTTTTCTGTTTAAACTATTTTGACAAGACTTCATAGTGTCCTAGGAAAGAGCTGTAGCATTTACAAAACCTTACCAGCAACATTTATAAAAATATAATGCAAAAATGGGTGAATATTGCAGAAAAAAAGATATAGTTGGAAAAAACATGGATTTATAAAGATCTATTTAGAACAGTGAAATGTGCCTGATTGAAGTTTCCAGCAAGACTCAATAACTGTTAAAATCTGAGCTTTTGACAGATAACAGTGGTTTCAAGGGAAATTGGGAATTGTTTCAAGAGAAAATACTTTCTCTTCCAAATTGCTAGCTGGTTTTGCCGAGAATTTTTTTTTCTATTAATTTTATTTTTTTGTTATTTAAAAAAGTTCTCAGAAAAGAAAAACAGTTTCTCACTTGCTGTGCACTGAAAAGTCATTAAGCTTTATCTATTTCATTTTCTGTTTGACGGCTAGTGTCTCTTCTAAATAAATGGTTCTGTTACTTTCAATCTGTTTCTGTAGGAAAATGCCCAGAAAGTGTGAAGAGTAGCATATGATAAACCAGGCAGTAATACTCTGGCAATCGCACATATTACTCTTCAGAGTTTTAAATGCAGGTCTCACCTGGTGCCCGGGACAAGTTCTTGGCTGATAGCACAACCAGCAGAAACTTTATCTAATATTTCCTTTCTCTTATTCCTTAAAAGGTATTTTTTTTAATCTTAGGGAGATATTGGAGCAATACTCCAATAAGAGGACTTTTTGGAGTGTAGATTGGATTGAGGTGTATGAAGGAAGGGTATGACTCTGCTGTTTCCCCGTGTAGCATTGAGAGCAGGAGTGCTGGATTCCGGCAGTACCTCTGCATTGGCATGTGTCTCTTGCAGACAGTAATTATCAAATAGGACAAACATTAGATATAATAACTAACTGATTGGCTCATGGTCAGATATTTGGGTTTGCCCAAACAATCCCCAGAGGACTTACTTAGAAAGATCTCTATTGTGGGGAGGATAAAAAAAACCTCTGCACCCAGCCAAAATCTTAGTCAGTTTAAGGTGCAATCTGGACTTCAGAATAACTCAAAGCAAATGATTACCCCAGAACTACACATATGTTCCTCCTGGGTGAGCCTGCAAAGGCTGAAGGCACTGTAGCAAAGGAAGGTGGGTGAGTTGCACAAGGAACAGATGACATTACAGACATCTTCACTAGGTCGAAGAGAGACAGCAGAGAGCAGGTGAACTCTATTTAGCCTCTATTTAGCTTACAGAGGATCTAATTGTAACCTTAAGGTACTTAAAGGGTAGTTAGAGAGGAGGCAGTGTTTGCCCCGCTTTGCAGCCTGAAGACAAAAGACAACAGCACAAGTTTCAGTGAAAGAAATTCCTTTGGGACCTAAAGAAAGAAAGGCTCCTGCTGGAGGAGTAGGCACAGCAAGAAGCTGCAGAGGTGGTTGATAGGGACTCACGCTTTAGAAAAGGCCCACAGTAGCCTGCTGTAATACTGCAGTTAGCCTTGCTTGGAGCAAGAGTTTGAAGAAGGTGACCTTCAGAGAGGTGCCTTCTAACTGAAAAGGATTTCTGGTTCTGCACTGGGCAATGATGGCAGCCCTGGCTATCTGTACGGGGGGTGGGGGGAAGCAGGAGGAATTTTGATGAGGAAAAAAGCAATGAGAAAAGCAAATGGCAAGATAAGAACATAATGTCACCTAAACATATCCTGTGCTGGCTTGTGTCAACCTTGTTTTGAGAAGAATGTATGCACCTCATGTATGAGGTGTAACTGTGGGCTCTGAATTACTACTACCGGGGAGAAAATGAATTATGCTTCAGGGTGCTTCGTTTCCTTGCTTTCTCACTGCCCTGAAGGTCATGGTCACCTAAGTTTTAGGAGATGCCAGATAAAAATGCAAAGATAAAACAGGAATCCTGACAACCAGCCATTTTTGGCTGAAATGTGAGCCAAAATGAAGCCAAGTATCTTTTCAGTTTATAAACTGCTGAATGAAGCCTTGTTTCCTGCTGAACTAAGCATCTGTGTTTTATGCTTGTAGTCAAAAATTACAAGAGGATTCTGAAATGCTATGAGAAAATCCATCATGGAGATATTTCCAAACCAGTCAGCTGTTTAAAGTACCACCCCTCCACATTTTTTTTTCTTTTTTACAAAAATAGGGGAATTAAACCATAATAAACAAAACTTCTGGGCCTTTGTGGTAGTTTTCAGCATTCTTAGCAAAACCAGGAGACAATCTTTGTCCATCACCGTGTGGGGGATCCATTTGCTAACATCCCTGTAAGCTCAAAGTTATATTTTACAGGAATTTAGCTAGCAAAAGCTGTTCCCACTATGAAAGTAATGGCACATTAATGCATTTTTGCAATGAACTCCCTGTATACCTTATCCTGCGTTCGTATTTGTCCATTAACTAATGACTATCCAATATGCTGTCACTAATATCACATGTAAACTCATGCTTTGCCCTTCTGCATGCTCAGTTGCTTTATTATTGCAAAATTAATAATTTATCATGGAATATAACGTAAAGAGTGAGAAACAGTCACTGAACATCAGTTTTCACTGGCAAAAGTCTGTATGGTGACACTGACTCAATATTATATTCATCTTGAGCTAAAAGGCTTAGAGAAGGATATTGTTCATATTTATGAGCTTTCCAAAAGTGCAGTCCTAGAGCACACAGCCTAGCTCTCGCTAGTCCACTGGCATGTTCTTTATTGCCATGCATTCACCTTATTTGCATCCTCTTTTCTTGTAATCAAGACAGGCTTTGTCCTTTTAAATGCTGTTCCTGATGCTCTGGTAAATGTCAAAGATGATTTTGCAGTACTGTCAGACGGAGAGCAAATCACTGAATTGGAACGTGTGGTAAAAACTTCCTGGCTGGAAGAGCTAATCGCCTTGGAAAACAAAACAAAAAGTCCCATATTTTCCTGTAGAAAGTACTATTTTCTTTTTGCCTTGAAAACAGCATTGCTACCTGGTTAACTTATTAATGAACCTAATCAGTCTTTAAGTAAGACAGTTTTGAAAGTACCAGTGCTCTGTTTTTCATTAATACATAGATATTGATGTTCAGGTTTCTAATTAGCTGTTAAAATCATTTAGGAAAACTCTAGGAGAGAAGACAAAAGAGAGAGGAATGAATTGGAATATTAGGTTGTTTTTAATAGAACAGGAAATTAAGGAAAAACTGACAGATTTAAGGTTTCTTTTGTGTCACTGGTGTGCTTGTGGCAGGTGAGCTGTAATAGTAACTAGTTCTATGCGAATAACAAACTTGTTGACTTAGTGACTGAAATTAAAAATAGTAATTTAGGTTAACTTGATATGACAAAATCCTGAATTGTGTAAATAAATTTAAAAAAAAAAAGGAAAGATATTTTCTGGTTTACAAGAAAATGAATTCTTGAAAATGAGCTGGATAAATTTCCATATTAACATGGCATTTCAAGCTGGAACATTTAGGAATGTTAAAGACCTCTGCTTTTCCAAATGTATAGTCTTTTCCACATACAAGATTTATGAAATATTATTAGTGAATTTAATAATTTTTCTCAAACCGAAAGTGCTACTTTTGGTAAATATTCCGTTTGACTGGAGGAAAAAGATGTTCAGCTCTAGCTTTGGAGCTTGGCTGCAATTGTCTGCATAAATCACATCAGTTACAATGCAAGTGATAGGCTATATTTAATTTGCACACACTGTATAGATATTCGAAGTCTCTAACCTTATATAACTTCAGAGTTTGAGCCAATATCAGGACAGTCTAGAAAAAGCTTTTGGGCATTTCTAACATGAGCTCAGCACCATTCATGCTATAAAAACTAAGGGGCTTGGTGCACAGAAGGCTTCTGCAACTTCATTTTTTCCGATGTATCTTTGTCCTCACTCAGTGTGGGTTGCAGGACCAGCAGTGCACTGAGCTATACTTTCGTCATCCTTGCCATCGGTAGTACCAGCTATGAATTACAGTGGCTGAAGAAATCTTGCAAGCTTTGTAAAACTCAACTGTATTAAAGGAGGGCATGTAAATTCATGCAGCTAGATGCTCGCAGGATTGGAGACTAGATGTCCATAGAAGATGATTGAAAAAACTTGTTTTCTTGCCAGTGACAGGTTAAAAATAACTCTCCACTTCTAAACTGCCTGTAACACCTTTTCCAGTCTTGCAAGACCTCTGGGAAAGAGCTTTTTGCTTCAGCGGGAACATTGTGCACAGTGACCTAGAGAGTTAAATCTTCTGTTTGGTGCCTGTATTCCCTGGAGTTTCAGTGACTTATCATTTAGTCTATCTGGGGTTTTGACGATTTGAAATACTAAAGGAACCTTGGAAGGGTTTTTGTTGTCACATAGTCCATAGGACTGGTGGTCTGTAGGGCAGGTGTGACTGAATGCCCAAAATGATCATTGCGTTTGAAAATTAAGTTTCTGTTGTGATGGGAAATTCCTCAATTATTTTTTTTTCTTCTATTTTGTTCAGGGAAGAGTCAGAGATTAATGAGGAAGCTGATAAAACTCCATTTTAAGGTTGCATTCTTTAAGTCATAAAATGAAGATACTTTGGGTGAGACAAAATTCATTAAATACTAAACGCAGCATTCAGGATGGCTTCTTTTAAATGGGCATTTTCCTCAAAAAAGGACACAAATGAAAAATATGTATTTCTAAACCAGAGAGTAAGTCTGTCAAAACCTGCCAGATTTGCAGGGTTTCTTGTGTTTGGTGAGTAGCAAGGTTCTGGCTATGATACCCTTTCAGTTGGTGTCATTTTTATTCAGTAATGCGGATTTCTCATTTGGTTATTTCTCTTTGCGTTGATCCTTGATGTGTTGCTTAAAGAAAAAGAAGTCAGAGCAGTTGAACCATATGTTTATATCATAGCTCCTAATGTCAAGATTTTAATTGATTTTCCCATATTGGAGGTTAGGAGGGGGCTGTATCATGTTCCATGACATCATAAAAACAAAAATATTTAAAATATGTTTCAAATAAAATGAGGGGGGAGAAGAAAAAATGCTTAACTTAGAAAAGATGTGGGATTCATTAACAAAGGAAAATACTGGCCACGGACCAATGGCAAGCCAAATGTTTTGCCAGCAGTTTGCAGTTCACAGTCATCATTGCATGTCACTCTGCCTCCTGCACCAGCCCCTCCAACCATATATGCCTTCCTTTAAAAGAGAAACCTGTCTGGTTTGAATTGAATAAATTAATTTGGGTTTACTTAGTTTAAAAACAAAAATATAGAAGTCCCAATTTTATTTCATTATGCCCGTGGGTAAAGCAGTCCAAGGTAATTACAACCACAGTGCTGGCTGTTCTATCTTAATTAAAGAGGGGTTTTTTGCACATAGGTTTTTGCACAACATAATAAAATAGTTTGTGGTCTGGCTAGCCTCAGTGTCACAAGAGTGTACTCACTTGAGAAATTGTCCAGCTTTTCTAAAGGCTGAGGTCTTTCCATGTGAAGAGGAAGCATATAGCTGCTCAGCAGAGCACAGGTAGTTTACAGCCCTTGCTATTTAGTGTAAGGGCACCATCGTAAATCATGCAGCGAACAACCTTTCATACAATCTCATACACTAAGTGGCACACTTGTCAGCAGCAATGAATGTGGGCTTCAGTAAGTCTTTAAGCAATAACGTGCTCTAGAAATGTGCAACACCAGGTAAATACCTGTGACCCAACTTCTTATTTTCCCAAAGTTTCCTAATAAACTTTTGGGTTGTTTGGGATTTTTATTTTTTTTTTTTTTTTGTCTCCTTTGCATATAAATATGATTTATTGCTTCACAAATTCTTTTAAATAAAAAGCATCAAAGACATTTAAATAACGTACTTGAGATGCTGATTGAAAAAACCCCAAACTCAAATCCCAACAAGCATGGCTAAGATGGCCTGTTATTAGAAAAGTCAAAGGAGGCATGTTTGCTAGCTGAATAAATCACGAAGCGTTGTAAAAACACTGTCTCAGGGATGATTAAGGGTAAGTGATTTTCATTACTACATTAAGTTCTCCTTTCTGTTGTGGTGCTTTTTATATCACATCAAGCTTAGCTATTTAGTTACACTGCTTTAAAAAGCCTCAGTACCTTAGTTACTTAAATCATGACCCCGTGCATTGATTCAGAAAGACAGCAACACAAGCTAGCTTTTACTTAATGCTCAGGAACCTGACACAGCTCCTTTCTTTGGGTGCTCTGTCTCAGGCAGGTGGTAAAACTGAATGAATTTAGATTTGTAAGTACCAGTGGACCAGATCCCTGGGTGACTCAAGTCTGTAAAATTTCACAAGTTTCCCTCCCCACCTGGTGCTAGTGTTTTCCTTCAAGTTGCACAATTTTCCCTTTTAACAGATTTGGGTTCTTAGGTATTTAAGGCCACCAACTGTCTTTGAGCCAGATCACGGTGGTTTTACTTTGCTCATTTGCAAGGGCAAGGTTCTAAACCTTGCAAGTAGGGTCCCAAGGAGCATCCAAAGTGATCTAGATGCTTTGCTCAATGACCAGTAGTGGGGTTTGTTTCTTTCTGTCAGGGACATAGATTCTCCTGTGGAGAGGCAAACGAGTTCAGCTTCATCTGCTTGAGCTGACAGTTTCACCCAAGCTTGCATTTACAGAGGAGAAAGTGCCAACGGGCTGTGTGTTGTACCCCAAGCCAGGACTTCAGCCAAGGGGAGGGCAGCCTTCAGATGTACTGCTAGCAGTGGCTGCCTGCAGGATGAGGGGAGTTGGAACCTGTGGTGTTTGACAAAGCTGAAGTCTCTTCCAGTCTCCCAAGGCACAGCCCAAGTCCTTGGCAGTGCTGGCTGCATAGGGCTGGGAGTGTGATTATAGACATCTGAGCTTCCTAGAGGTCCTCATGCCTAGAATTAGGCATATGTAAATGGGGAGAATTAGCCTTGAGGTGTACCAAAGAGACTTCCACCCCCATCACGTGAGCTGAGACCATGAACATACTGATTTACTTCCCAGTCTTTGGCGATACTGAAGCAACAACATCTAAATATGATTCTAGGATGCAGCTGCCAAAGAAACATTTCACAATGAACACAGAGGGGCATCCCTGTGGCAGCCTCAGCTGAGGTGCTAATGATTTCATAACCTGTTCTTTTCTTATGCAAGCTATAAAACCTGCTGAGACTGTTTGGCATTGAGGTGCCTGCTACCAGGGCAGGAACCAGGGTTCAGTGCTGGGTTGATAATGGCTTTGCATGTGGAGCAGATCTTTACTGTGTGTTTTACATACATGGCTTGGAAATGACAAGAAAACAGCCACTTTCTATTTCCACTTGCATTAGGGATTTCTCGTGAATATCTGAAATAGACATTTATTGTGACCATAACCCTACCACAAATTAAAATCATACCCCAAATCCCCTGTGGAAAAGAGGCTCATTATAATGTATGGAAATGTCAGTAATGATACTAAATGACACTTAACTTTAAACCCCAAACACTATGCTTATCCATGGCTTTAGAGATAAATCTGCAGTGGAAATAAGACCAGGAGCTAAGCAAGGTTTACATGGGAGGGGGTGTCCCAGTAGATGTATAGCCCACAAACTAAAGAACAAACAGCTGGTTGCATGTGTCTGCCAAATACAAAGTGTCTTGCGTATATACTGCTGCCTCTTCTCCTCTTAAGCCAGATATTACCTTTGTTACATATCCTACATAGACTGGGCCAAATCTATATGAGGTGTGATGTTGTTGATTCAGATGATTTGTTGCTATAGAGAAAGAGATAAAGGCAGATTTCCATGTTGGTTTAAAATGTATACATCTGAATCATTATTCCTAAACACTCGGTTTCTCATCAGATTTTATGTATGAGTCATTTTAAGAACTTGTTATCTGGTAGGCTAATACCAGGGCTAAATCTGCTCCACGAAATAGAGAGACCAGGGGGAAAAATACAAAACATGCTGACCTGCAATCTGATTTTTCCTCTATTCTTAATGTTCATCACATTTGCCTTTCCTATTAAAAAAAATAGAAGAAACAGAACAACACCACAAAACACAGAGTGGAGTGAGTAAGCCATGGCTTCCGACCTCTGGAAATCGGCCATACTCACTGCTGTGCAAATTCCTGCTGCTCTCTGAGCTGAGATCATACTGTTGGAGATGGCAAGTGTGTAGAACACAGATCTGTATCTTTCTTCCATTGCTAAATATTAACAGTAAAAAATAAATGCAGGTGATGCAACAGGCTTTGACCAGTCCTATTTATGTGATTGTTGAGATATTTTAACCAGATCAGTTAAATTTCTGGTTCCCTGTAGAGTAAATCAAACAGATCTGGTGTTTGGGTGGAGCTCAGGTTGAAACTGAGTGGAGCTGCCACTTCGTTGTTTAGGTAAAGTTAACATTTTTTTCACATGTTCACCTGCACTGTACCAGTGTGTCTTAGTGAAGTGACAAACACTTCATCTTATAGGAGACATCGAGAAAAGGGCATGTCTTCATTCTCCCTCTTCAGCCTCTTCCCCTTCTTAAGCTGACAGTCCTTTCCTCTGCCTTCCCAATAGCTCCAAGAAAACAGTTAAAAAAAAAAAAAAGAAAAAAAGAAATAAAAACAAAACCAAACCAACTAATGTTTCTTGAATGTCAGCATGCTCTGGCTTTGTCAGGCCAGCAGGAGAAACAAATTACACTGTCAGAGGCCTTCCACTGACAACTCCAGGGTACCCGTTCCCACAGTTTAAATCTGGAAACTCTTAATGCAACTTCTGCAGTTGATTCCAGTGGCTATAGTGGCACATCACTGAAAAGTGGTACTTTGCAGTTTGGTTTTGCATCACTGGGCAGTTAGTGCATGTTGAAATGACGTTCATGCTCCTGGAAGGGCTCTTTTCAGACCTGTGTGTCTACAGGAGACTTGGGTCGTCTCTAGATGAGTGGCATTACTTTAAAGATGCAAATGCAGCTAGAAAGGTCTTTCTAGCCTGGTTGGCCTGAGTGTTTTTTTAAGCTGTTCTTTGCAAAAATGACTCCTCCTTGCTGAATTCTAATGCTGAAAACTGTGAGGTGCAAAATCTTAAAGCTATCCAATATTCTCAGAGTTTCAAAATTCACCTAATTCAGTTTTTGACTCCATTGATGAAAATGCAGCTATATTTCTTCTCCTGGCATGACAGCTTTCTTGCTAAACCACTGTTTCAGTGGTGGTTCTCAAGGGGAAAGTGGAGGAAAAAAGAAACAATGCAAACCAAAACTATTCATGGGGTATGCATGAACACTTACAGTTCATGCTGAAGACATGAAAGAAATAATTAAAAAGAAATAAATTAACTGTGTTAGTTCATACTGCAGACTCTTGGAAGTTGACAGGGTGACCTGAGTTTTTATATGACTGCCTACTGACTAAAAAGCCTTTTACTTTAAATTGGTGCAGTGGATGTTTTAATCTTCAACACAAAGTTCTGGTTTGGGTGAATTTTCATCTTTAAGGAAACATGTCTCTCAAGACAAGAAAAAAACAAAACAAAACCAAACCAAAACCAAAAAAACCCAAAGAGCTGAGAAACACTAAATTAGAAACATCAGTAAAAATTAGAAGGTAAAGATGTACAATTTTTTCTTTTTTTTTTTTTTTTTTACCTTAGTGCAATGTAGTGAATCATTAACATGCATCAGTCAGCATTTCAGGATAAATTTTAGGAAAATATCTTCATAGGTGTCACACATTTCTATGGGTCTGATTCTGTGATTCTGTTCTAAGTGACTGCATTAACAGCAGTCATGTAAACTTCAATGGCAAGAACATCATGACCAGTAGGATCAACCTCTTGCGTTTCTCAACCACACTGTACGTGCTGCACAAGACAAATACAGCGAATGCAAAGAATAGAGGAAGGCTGGGTTGCACACTGGGTACGGTATCAAGGACAGCAAGGGTAGAATCTGGCCAGTGCTTTCAGAAGAAATGCTGTAATATTATGGTGACCTTTCTGCTTCTCTTCATAAGCTGATCACCACCAGGGGTCAGGAGAAAATCCTCAGTAGTAGTCCACAGATGGCAAGGTGTAAGGTGGGATTTTTGTTTTCTTTTGAAGCATAAGACATAGATCACTGTCAAGGCTTATTTTACAGCTAGACGTAATGCATGTTATATACTGTGTGTTTATGGAGTGTGCGTGCATGTGTGTGTATGAGTGAGATTCCCAGTTGGTTTAAATCCATTGTCTTTGGCAAAGCTGTGTGCTCTATACCATTGAGAATTGGCGCTATTGCTGTTGATGTGTTCATGCTTTTTTTATTGTTTTCTCAAATTATTGTGTTAACTGAGTTACAGCTCGTGAGCTCTCTTGATTTTTCAGTTTTATATTTCCTTAGTGATATTTTGCTCATAAACAAGCACATTTTGAAGGTCACCAGGTACCCTGATGTGCAAGCTCTCTAGGAGAAAAGTTTTGAATATGCCTCTGATCCTATCATTCCAAAGAATGATTCAAAAGAAAACAGCAAGTTCCCAGTAAAATCCCATTTCCACTTGTTTCTATATAAAACATTTTATAATAGTAAGTAGCCTTTCTGCTTTAAGCTGTAGAGTCTAAAAAAGTGTGCTTGGTATCTGACATTACTGACCACATAGGCTTCCTGCTTTTTGTTATTAGTATTGGCTGGTTTGCATGCATAATTTTAAAACTAAAATTTAAGATTTACATATTATCTGGGAATTTGATCTATAACTTGAAAGGCTACTGTAGCCACAATAAGAATGAAAATAACCCTGAACTGTTGAAAATTCAACGTGGAGCACCAAAGTGGTAATGACTGCAATAGTAGTTTTCTCAATATTTATAAATCAATGCAAACCAGAAACTGGATGTTTTAATTTACTACAGTTTCAATGTAACTGATACCCTCAAGTTTAGAGCTTTAAGCTTTGTGAAGTGCAATGTTATTGCAGGGCATGCATCCAATTTTTAAAACATTATATAGATTGGAGACAGATGAGCTTTTCAGAATTATTTTAGGCCTATTTTGACTGAATGCCTGAGATGCATTTTCCAGTGGAAATTAATTGTATTGATGTGAAAACAAATGAAGTCCAACCTCAAAATTAGCTGCAGGTTCATGCTGAAACCAGTACTTAAAAGGGAAGGAGTGGGCACAGATAGTGACTGGAAATTGCGATGACAATATACACTTTGTTGGAAGAATAAAATAACCTTTTTTCAATGCCTGCTCTTTTTTGCTGTCTCTCTTAGTGGGCATGCCTGCGTAGGGAAAGAAATTTTCCCATGTATCTGTGGCTGCACATGAGTGGACAGTGGCTTTTTATTAGCTATCACTTCTTCCCTTTGCAGACCGCTGGAAACCTTTGCTGGCCTGTGTTAGCATCTAAGTGTCAATGAAATCTCCAGCAGCCACTACCTGTAATACTTCTATCATTCTTGTGGGGCATTTCTGGTGCACACTGTTTGGGGGGACTGTTCTGGGGGACTTTATTAGCAAATAGCAGCTAACATGATTTCCACGCTTCAGTTAAATTTGCCTTAGCTATGTAAAAAATGCTGTAGATGAGTTTGGGATTACCATTTGCTCGGCTGATGCTCTCAGTCAGTGGTGACTTCCATTGAGATGCAGGCAGAGAAGGCAACATGAGCTCTTTAAATAATGAGAGCAGACAACGCTGGTTTGGAGCTAATTTCTGTTGAAGTACAGCTGCAGCAGTTCTCCATGACTTTGTTCTTTCTGCCTTGAGATTCACCCCTTCCCTGTGCTTCTCATCATTTGTACTAATACAGCTGTCAGTTGGGATTTTTAGCATGTTTAAGAGATGAAGTGCGTACAAAGGTTCTTCCCAGGAAATGGCAAATATTAATTTTGATCTCTATGAAAGTTTGAAAGGAATCAGTGAAGTGGGTTGGGGGTGGGAAGAGGTCACTGAATATATATAACTATTTGGCAGCTCTAAGATATTTTTATACCTGGAAGTGACTTGCTAAACAGATAATTGAGAGTATACCCTCATGTATATACTCTTCTCCCTCCTCCCCACTGCCACCCACTGAAAAAAACATAAGCTTTGAGACACTGAGCACGTTTGAGGCTGTGACTGTGGTGGGCCTTGCACAAGTGCTAACTTTGGGCTATGGAGGGAGCTTGGCAACTCAGAACCATGTGCTGATGGCACAAGTGCTAGGGAAGCAATGAGCGTTAAAAAGTACAGAGTTTCTTTTGTGGTAGTTTTGTTAAAGGATTTTGTTAAAGGGCTGGATTTTGGTCTGCCGCTGATACTTTTTGTAATACTCTGTCATCTGATATGCTTCCAAGCTTCTAATTTTCTATTTTACTCATTTGCTATTTTGTTTAAGAAATCATGTTTGTGTTTTCTTATATAATTAATTTCTTAAAGGTTTTTACATTATGTGTTACTTTTATAGTATTTTTGGTGTTGAGGGTAGAATTAAAATCTCAGTAACTAAATCGTGTCACATATATATATACCTATTAGATTTCCTCACTAGTGATTGTGGGCAGACTCTGCTTTACATAGTGTACAGAGAGCACAGTTGTATTGTCAGCATTAGAGAGACTGAATCTGCCAGTGGCAGATGCTGGAATGTTTTTACGCTGGAGTGTTTTTCTCTCACTGAGGCTGTTGTCACTAGTCAGTCTTTTTGCAGTAAAATTGTGACCAAAGTGATGCTCTAGGTCCAACCATAGTGTTATGGCTATGTGTGCTATGAGTTGTATTGACACATAGTCTGGAGACCCAGCAACCTTTGAAGCCGCTGTCTTTGGCTTTGTACAAGCTGTAGACTGATGAAAATTTATTACAAGCTTATTCATTTTCATGGAGCTGAAGAAATATAAAGATTCAGATTAATCCCTTTAAAAAAAGAACAAAAATGCTGGAAGCACCTTTTGGGGTTCACTATGTCTTTCTGTTGCAACTATGTTTCTGTGAGGACCCCAGTTAGGTGCCTGAAGTGAATTGGCCATGAACAAAAACCAGCCTGGGATTGAAGGCCTGTCACTTAAGAAATAAGCCAGTGTTTTAATTCAGAACCCTTTTCCCAACCCCTTTGGGCACAACAACCTTCCTGCTTTAACTTTTACAGCATCGGATGTGGGGGCACACGGGGGGATGTTGAGGAAGACCAAAGCATAAAGTCTCCATAGCAGCCCTGTCCGCCTGCAGGCACAGGAGATCAGCAAGTACATCTTTCTTAGACACTCAGGCAGGCAAACTTTCCTGAAACACAGGGGCATGAAACTGCTGCCGCGGCATCCATCATCCTGTGGAGGACAGTGAAAACATGTGCTGTCATCTTTGACATTTTAATTGAAAAGAAAGCTTACACAGATTTCGACCTTAAGCAGTGTGTTTATACAAGTGTATACAGAGAAATAATCTGTCAGTTCAGAGCAGGCTCATTGCTATAGGAGTTGGTTTAGTAACTGAACAATCCAACATTAGCTCACACACCTTGCCTTGTTCCATGCCTCAATAATTTTTAGTAGAAATACTTTGCCTAGAGGCATGCAGTTATTAAAAAAGAGGCTCAGCTTGCTTAAAGTCTGGAATTATTAGCTCATGGTAACAAGCCTGCACTGGAGAAACTGTTGGTTCTTTGTTTTCATGACTTTGCTGTAATTCACCGTCTTATTTTCAGAGACAAACTTCTGCTTTGTTTGGGAAGTTTAAAAAAAAAAAAAAAAAAGAACAAAAAAAAGGAAAAATAAATCACTTCAAAAAGATTCTTTTTTTTTTTTTTTAATTTTATTTTTACTATAAAGCCAGGTTTACAAAGCCCTTTTATCTTAGTATTTCTATTAAATTGCACTGGCACAAATATAAGGGTAAATAGAGACTTTTGAGATACTTGCTTTACCATGTTTCCAGTACAGGGATCTGTTGGTAATGAGCGCTCACAGAGAGCTCTCCAAATATCCTCCCATCCCTTTAAGAGTAAAATGGGATTTTTCTCCATCCTTTTTGCAACCTCCCATTCTCTTCAGATGCAAAGTTATGAAGGTCAAATAAAAGCCATTTGCAATGCAGTAGCATTTGCTTATCAATGGAGTCACTTGAGCCAATGAGTACCTTTAGATAGCACAAACCTTGCAGAAGTTACTTGGTGTTCAGTTGTCACTTTTATCTGAATGCTGGGGTTAGGTTTCTTCCCAGCTGTTAAATCTGTTGATATTTTTCTTCAGTGAGCCTTCAATTTTCAAGTATTTTTGAATTTGCTTGCTAGGCTGGAGTCTTAAGCCTGGTCCTTAAAAAGAATGAACATGTTGGAGAGCATTTGTGTAAGCTTTATTGCTGTCATTATTCCTGGTTTTAAGTCAGCTGCCATTGCTATGTTGTGTATTATAGGTAGCTTTTTTCTTCAGTGAAAACCGATACATCTTCGTTTGCAATAATGAAAAATTATTTATTTTCCTGAAGAATTAAGATTGGTCCTGTCTGAGCTGAGAGATCATGTTGACAGTGGAATCAGCTTGACATCGTTGCTTGCTTTTATGACCAAATCATGTTTATCCTGCAGTTCTTTTTTTGTTTTTATCTCACTTTCTAAATGTCATTACAAGAATGTGTATTCACATGAGCTAGTTCTTTATATTCCCTTGAACCTGCTTTTCGCAGTGTTTCCTTGTTTTGCTTTAACTATGCCATTATCCTCCATGTATCATTTGTGAGTTCCAGCTGTGTGTGTAACACTGTGCTGAACATAAACTTCTCTGAGGAGGTTATAGTCTAAGAAACCATTCTAGCATTTCTTATTTTTCTTGTAATGGGTCATGCAATAAGACCCAGTGAAATATTTAGAGGGAGGGGAAGATTGAAACCAGCAGTTTCTAAGACCTGTAAGAGCCAAAAGGCAAATGTTAATGGGTTCTGTGAGGCTTCCAAGGACCTGCTGGTCCTTGTACTTATGCTGAATTTGCAGAGGTTCCTTAAACATGTGTTCAAAAAATATAGGTGGCATTAGCACAATTGGAGTTTCTAAAGGGAAGATTTATCATTGACTAAAATAGTTTGTTCCACTAAATATATTACTGCACTGGGGCTGCTGATTTGCAGAGCTTTTCTCCTACAAGCTGGGGTGAAAAGTACGAAATTCTTAACAAAATTTGGAGCCATTTTTCCACAGGTTTTTAGTGTTTTACTGTACATGCAACAATTCCCTGTCCTTTTTTTTCTTTTCTCCTTATTCTTTTTCTTCAGTTACATGTTCTGTCCCTGTGACTTTATGCAAGTGAGCAAGAATGCATCTCTGTGGAGTTGCTTTTTTTTCCCAGTGAACAACTTCTCACTTGATATCAAGGGTATGTGAATTGAGAAGTAACATCTCTTTGCATGCTTTTGACTTTGTCTGTATCATTTCATATCTGTGTGCTGCATCTTGCTCCTTTTGTGATGCTTGTTGCTGAATTCTTTCTACCTCTGTGCCAGTGAATAGCTTGTTATCTTAACTGTGCCAGCTCTCCGCAAACACTTACATGAGCTTTCCCTCCACTTCTGAATCAAGCTTCTTGTCTTTAAGACTTTTTGCAGCTTAGCCTTATCTTATCTCAGTCCTTCAGTTTCTCATTACAATGTCAAGCATCACTTTCACTTTGCCAGTGTCTTTACCATCAGCTAGTTTCTCTTTCCCAGGCTGAAATCTCTTCTTGTCCAACACTGGGAAAATACCTTAAGGAAACACATATGTGAAAATACATGTACACTCTGTTTAAAACCTCTACAGAAACCATAGCTTTGTCTGGATGCTCCCCAAACCCTCTGAGTTATGAGCCACAGTTTTCCCTCTCTAGAGTATTGCCCTTCCTGTGTCTCAATCTTAGTTACTCCCTTCCTCTTGCAAACTTCCTCGATCCTGTCATTCTGAGCATACAAATTAAATAAAAAACATACGAAGAAACAAAAAAGCAACCAGAGGAGCACCACTAATTTGTCTCCAATTCTTTAGCATGTTTGTTTGCTCGTATGTTCTATCTCTGTCTTCTACTTTTCATCTGTTTTGTGTCTACATTGTAAACACACTGTGTAAGAATTGTCCCTTATCTGTGTTTGTACAGTGCCAGGCTCAATGGGGTCCCAGTCCCGACTGGGACCTTTGGGCACCACCACAGTATAAATGTCTGCTACTGATAATAATAATCTACCCACATCATGCAGATGTCTGAATTGTCTGAGAAATACAAACAAGAATCTTTACTGGGTTGGCAGAGAGCCATTAATTTTAGGTGCCAGTTTTCTTTTTCCCTGAATATGGTTTGGCTCCCTGTAAAACCTGGCGACACAAACCTCCCACTTCTTGGAAAGCTTGGCTCTTTGGTGATGCAGTGATTAAAATGTCGTTAAACATGGGATACGCAGGTCAGGTGAGGTCCCTGCAACTATGTGAGGTATTCTGAGTACTTGCCCCGTGCTTTGTTGTTGCTTTCCTTTGTGTTTGTTTTTTTCTTTCCTCCTCTGAATGACAAATGAGTGAATTGAAACTAGACTGAACTGCCCTACTTTTGCGGGGTGGAGGGAACACCCCCAAAAATGGGCCACAAATGAAGAAAGCTATAGTTGGATTGATAGGCTTAAAAAATGACACTGTGGGTTAAACAGCAGCAGGCCAGCAGTAAGTGAGGCAAGCCCTGCAGTCAATGCACTTTTCTCAGGTTAAAACAATCCCTCCACATCTTTGCCCTCTGAATTTTTCAAATAATGAAGGCCAAGGACAACACTTGGGTCAGGTACTCTGGCCTCAGCAGCTGCTATGGTAGAGGTTTGCAGTTGGTCTGTAGCACCATGTGCTCCAGTGAACATACTTTTTAGCAGTTGAAAGTTTAATTGCAAAAATACCTGGTTGTCCATGAGACAGAGGCTCATATTCAGCATGGAAAACTGCTCATTTTCAGCATGGTAGCCTCCTTGGTTGCTTCAGCCTGACAGCCACCCAAACCACATGCACATGCTGACATACCTTAAAAAGATCCTTGCTGCTGGTACTCAGGGATTGCTCCTCACTAAATTGATCGTAATGGTATCATTGCTGCCTTATTCACCTGCGTCTCCCTATTGCTTCCACTCACTCTTCCTCATTTTATCCTTGGTCTATAAGCTTTCTGGGGCAGGACCTCACCCAGTTTTTAAACCAAGGCTTGCGGGCACTGTTATAATAAATGCATATACATATATATATATGTGTATATACATACATATATATAAAAAGGATGAAAGCCTGGGCAAGTCTGTATTGTGTAACTGGAGTGTGGTGCAGAAATCCCTGAGCCAGTGCTGACCCGACATGGCAAATTGCCATCGCACAACCAGCCACCTGTGAGCTGCTCCAGTGTACATTGGCTGGGTCTGGAGGCCAGAGAAAGTCAAGAGATGAGTCCCTTTGCTCCACTGCAGCTCCATATACTTATGGATTTACTTTTCCCACACCAGAGCTAACTGAAGTAGAATTAACTGGGTTGTGCTGTACATATACCTGCTGACCTTGCATGAATGCTACATGCAGGAGAGAAAAGAGCAGGAGAGAGGTCATGATAAGACCCACTGACCCTGAGTGCTTTACCATAATAGAAAACATACTACAGTGATGCTTTAAATAGCTTCAGTCCTTCTTGCACATAGCCCTGGAAAGTCTAGGCCAATATGATCCCAATCTCCTGAGACCTCAGCAACAAATGGTCATGTGCAGAATTTGTCCTTGAAGACTACAAGTTGAGGGAAGGCTGGTCTTTTAATAGGCAAATGCAGTGTTTAGTCATCAGACAATCTAGAAAACTAAGTCAGATAGGTGTTGCATCATAGCAGGCAGAATATTTGGTATTAATCAAGAAGGCACATAGCAAAGTATGTATCATAGATATTTGATTACATTAGTGGAGTTATCTTTAATCATTGGGTAGAGTCATCTGATGGAACATGATCGAGTCACCACGGCTTAGTGGGGTACCGCCCATCTGTTTAAATGTTAGTAAGGATGACTCACAGTGTTAGCATGACCGTGCAGAGGGAGGGAGAGAAGCCAACATGGTCAGTTACAGCAGCTTGTCTAACGTGGTGTTTTACTAAGCTACCATAATGCTATTCATCCAGGCCACATAGGACCAAACAGATAGTGTACAAATGCTGGCTGCAACCCCATCATGTGCAACAGGAAGGTCCTGCTGGAACACAATGAAAATTCTAATATTTGGGGAAAACCATGGATGGTCAGATTTTCAGTGAGGTTGAGCACTTGCCAGTTCTCTATCTTATCTGTCCTTTATTTGTGGGCTGTTTGCCCAACAATCCTATTTATTTAGCAACACAGGTGCCAAGAAATGAAAATCCCTCAGTCAGCAATATTGACTGACAGGCTGCAGGCAGCACCTCCTCAGCATTTACGAAGAGAGGAGCAGAGTTGGCGTGTCCAACATTAAAAATAACAATTACAAACTCTCACTGACTTTCTTTGCTGGAGGATAGAAAGCAGCAACAAAAGAGATTGTGTTGTCCTTGGAAGAAGAAGAAACATTTTTAGACAGATTGAGTATCTCAGCTGGTTTGGTTCTGTGCTATACACATTCCCTGAGCTCTGTGCGAGTATGCACGAGCACATGCTAATCGATGACCTGTATTCAATGTGGAAGCAATAGAAGTATCCATGAGTACTGGCCAATATCAGTTTCCCCATGGGGAGTGGAATCTGGTGTGCATTATGTAGCACTTTTATTGGTGGCAGGAGTGGTGCAGACTTTTCAAGAGAGTCAACCTGGAAGCACAAGGTTTCTCTGACTGCTCTGCATCTCCCTGCAAAAACACACTTGGGAACAGGTTAGCAGGAGTGTAACAAGAAAAAATACCTGAAGTACTGAGGATTTTTTTCTTAGCTAAGTGTAAAGCACATGCAGACCCCTAAAGCGAAGCACAGTATTTAAGGTGAAACTAGGGACAGCAAAGAAGC
Source organism: Loriculus beryllinus (assembly GCA_039877255.1). Taxonomy (NCBI): domain Eukaryota; kingdom Metazoa; phylum Chordata; class Aves; order Psittaciformes; family Psittacidae; genus Loriculus; species Loriculus beryllinus. The sequence continues at coordinate 25,209 of JBCJKH010015585.1, forward strand.
TTCTTTACCATTTTAATAAATACCAATAATTCCCTTTTGCCCAAGTCCTATATTCCCAAACTCATTAAAGCAATTTTGGAAATTTTTTTGGCTCTGGAACATATAAGCAAAACTCAAACCATGCAGTCCCGTGAGAATCACTCGCACAAATTGCATAGGTCAGGCCAAAATAAGTTTCTGTCAAACAGCCTAACACCTAAGCTTATTATGAAACTGGTGACTTGTATAAAGGGTCTGTACGTGGGACAGTCTCAGAATGAATTTAGGGGGTGGGGGTGTGCCACAGCACTTGTTTTACTTTGGTCCCATTGAAAACTCAACTGATATTTTTTACTGAATGCATTGCCTCTGTTAGCCAGCACAGTTCCTATAGGCTGTGGCTAAGCTGGTGGACACAAAGGGCTCCAGAGCTCCACTGTGCGGGAGGGTGCACACCTCACTCTGGTCCTAGGACAGGCAGGAGAATGCACCAGCGCTTTCTCCATTCCTGTCTACTCCTCACTGCTTGTTCTCCTGGTAGGAAACCCAGGGTGCATCCCTGGCAGGGGATACAGCACACTCTGTTCTGCTCCGCAGCCGCCCCACTGTGCTCGTCTCAACCTTTCATTTGGCAGCTGTTGTGTGGACTTTAAAGTACAAGATAGAGAAGACCTGTTTGAGCTTGCTGTCTACTGCTCTGCCAGGCTGTAGTTGTAGTGAGGATGGGCTGGTGGGAGGTGAACTCTGCTTGTGGGGGTCACCACAGCATCTGGAAACCAAACTGAGATCATTCTCCTCACATTCACCCTGGTATCTTCTCACATTTTTTTTGTCAAAGGATCACTGAATTGGCTTTTTGTGCTATTTTGACCCTGTCCTAATGATTCGTCAGTTGTCTTGTGTGAATGACTGCTGGTACATGGAGCAGCTGTGTTTTGTGTGGAGAGTAGGATGGGTCAGGGGCTCTGTACTTTAAGCAGGTTTTCTGAACCCATATTTCCTGTACTACATCTATGCCACAGCTCCCCAGGCTTAGCCTTGTGCTGAGCTGAATGTAGAGCCCCCTTTTCCAGAAGCTGATTCATGCTCCCTCACAGTGCTTCTTGCACCCGCTCACAGGATTACACCCTGTATTTGAGAGTAATTTCTTGAGTTTCTTTACATATGAAAACGTAAAGCACATCATATTCCTCCATCAGTGGTTAACCAGAGAGGCATGGGAAGAGCTTCTTGTCTGTATCTTCTGTATCTGAGATACATTTGTTTTGTTTTGGTTTGTTTTGTTTTGGTTTTTTTTTTTTTTTGAAGGTGGCTAATTATATCATAAAGCCATTGAA
>JBCJKH010015586.1:0-11610 GCA_039877255.1 Loriculus beryllinus
CCCCTTTCCCCCTCCTCCACTCCCCGAGGGACAGGGAGGAGAATTGAAAAGAATGTAACTCTCACGGGTTGAGATAAGAACAGCCCAGTAACTAAGGTATAACACAAACCACTGCTGCTACCAGCAATAATAATAGTGATAAGGGAAATAACAAGAGAAGAGAATACAACCGTAAATACATAGCCTGACAGAGTAGTGAACTATCCCTTCTGGGTAACTCCCAGTTTACATCTTGGCATGACGTGCTGTGGTATGGAATACCTCTTTGGCTAGTTTGGGTCAGGTGTCCTGTCTTTGCTTCCTTCCAGCTTCCCGTCCTCCCTGGCAGAGCATGAGACTCAGAAAATCGTTGGTCAGACTAAACATTTGATCAGTAACTAAAAACATTGGTGTTATCAGTGCTGTGCCCAGGCCGAAAGTCAAAACCACAGCACTGCACCAGCTACTAAAAAGGAGAAAAAATGACTGCTACTGCTGAACCCAGGACAAGTTTTAATAATGCTGTTTGGGTAGCAAGTTTCTCAAGAGTCTGGTATTCTTGTTTGACTCAAAACCTGAGCTTTCTAAACCTTTACAAAGTGCTGTTAGGGTTTCTTTGCAAGTTACAGTAAGGACTGTACTTTTTACTGCTACCATTTAGAGGCAATCTGAACTCTCAGACAATATATCCAGGCTTTTTACATTGCTATAGTCTCAAATGGAATTATGCCAGAGCTGATGGAAATGGGAAGTGAAATAAATATGGGCTTTAATTCTCACTTGACAGATCAAAAACTAAGTCACAGAAATGAGACATACAGAATATAACCCAAAATCTGTAGATGATACAGAAACTGAACAGAGTTTATGATTGTTGACAGGTATAGTGACCCCAAAGTCATCCTTCTTTTCTTGGACAGGTCTTTTTCCCCTCACTCATTCCTTCTGCAACAGTTTTACCAACCATTTCAACTTCCATTTTCTAATATTGTGAAGAAGACATTCAGCGTCATAGTTTGATCACTGAATGTGCATGGGTCTGTGTACTTCAGCAACACATAAATTCAGAGCTACTGCATGACTACTGCCATCTTTCTGAAATAATTGCATATTTTTTATATTTTGCCTCAGGTTCTGTGTGTGCCTCACCTTCATTAACTCTGCTCAGAAGGCAAAGTAAAGTGCAAACTAAAATTGCTGCACCATAAATGTTAAAATTAGGCAAAGTTTGCAGTTCTGTCATTAGAGACCTGGTACGAGCCTGCAGTTAGGCTTGCTACCCCGTTACATAAAGGTGAGCAGTGAACAAATCTAGAAACACTGAAGACCAGCATAAAAAGAAATAATTACCTGCTTGTTATGCTAACATTGAAGAAGAAGTAGAATTAAAGCTAGCTGCCTCCTCCTTCTATCTTCTTTTCTCAACACCAATTAGTAATAAAACATGATTTTCTTCAGGGAGTACTGAGTCTTAAAACATGCTTTGGCAGGGTTATAGGTGATATGGTAATTATTAAAAGATGAATCAATTACGGACACTGGGGCTCTAGGCAACACGTCACTTTGACTCGTGCTTCAGTATTTGCCCAATTTTCATTAAAACAATTGGTCATATAATGCCCATGATATGAATAGATTTAAGTTTTTTAGCAAGAAGTAAAACTGTGGTAAGTTGATCTTTGAGCTCCAGAGGTCATAAATGTGACCTTTTTGTAGAGCTCATTAAAATGAACATGTTAGATACGTGCAACTACATAGGAAGTTTGGAAAGTCGGTAAAGAGACTTTCTTTAAACAGAAGCCCCTACCTGCCCTATATGAGTATCTTTTATGGTGACCAGCCAGTACTTACCTACCTCTTCTCTTTAATGAAGATATAAAAGCAGTAGTAGCAGTTCTGCAAGATACCTAAGAAAAATCTTTTGTGTGTGCTGGATATGGCCGAGGATCTTGACTTTGTTATGTGAAATTATGTTGGAAATCTTAGATAGTTAAAAATCGGGTTTGTTAGGATCTCTATTCCTGGCTAACCCTAACTAATAGTAATGAGAAATAATAGAAGCTGTTCAGCATTGCTTATCTTGGTTCACAAAAATGTTAGCTCCAAGCGTAAATGCGGGAGATTCCTGCCTGTAGCATTTCTGCCGAACAGACTGAATCATCACCATCTACATGCACTCTCAGTTTAATGGTTAATTCAATGACAATTATAAATTCCTATTGGCTTTGTGGGATAGGATTTCATCCAAACAGATGAAATGGAATTCTAATTTGGTCACTTGTGTTCTCAGTAACATCTCTTCGGATTCACTTGGAAAGATCTCTCCAATTTATTTTTGTTTTAATTTCTGTGGCAGTTTCTAGTGCTTCAGAGGTCAGATGACAGGAGAGTCTTTCATGCAGGAAATGCTTTCTCCAGTTGTTAAATCATGATTAGTGGAGGCAAAAATTAGCGTGTTCTCAACAGAATCTCTCAGGTGGCTTTTTAGACTTTCTTGTGCCAAAAATTAAAATTACATTTGTAAGGTACTTCCTTTTGTTGCAACTTCAAGTTAGACATTTAATTATATAAGTCTGGATTAATAAGAGAATCCTACCTATTTCTACTATTCTACTATTCTCCAATCATTTGGTCTAGCATGTATCATCTTTTACTCCCTTCCTGTTCTATTATTTACTTTTATCTATATACTCCCATAGATTGCCTGGGATTTAACATGTTTCTTCCTCAAAAATTAATCCCATTGTTCTTTAATCCCCGTGTTCTTACTGAGTGGTCTTCTGTCAATGTACCTAGCTCCAAAGAGCTAAGAATATATGCCTGCAAAAATAGATTTGCCTATCCTCCTCTTCAAAGGCAAGAGACTCCTCAGAACACTTACACATTTTAAAAAGATACCCACAAAACAGGCCCATTCAGCTTTTGCTGAATACTGTTTCTTCCTTGATTTAACATTCCTCTACGCCCCTGAATGTGTAAAACGTGAGCAATGGAGTTATATATCATAATGACAAGGACAGTCTATTTTAAATAAATGCTTTTTGTAAAAAGCTGCCTCATCAATGCTTAAAACCAGTAAAGCTCTCAGTCATAGCATTCCTAAAAACCTTATTGAAACCTTTGCTAAAATTGTTGTTTACTATAAAATCAGTGAACTCATGTTTCTGGTGAAGCACAGCTATCTAAATATGGATAGACTGATGTGTGGATTATATACCTATGCTACAATTTGATTTTGTTCCTGAAGAAGCTGTCAAAATTAATAACCTCAGAATTTATAGCTACAGATACAGTTCTAGGTCTTATCCCTATGTTTGTAATCTTGATTATCTTTTCTGTTATTTTAAATATGTACAAGTAAGTCATATCGAAGTGTTCACTTTATTTGTACGCTTAAATGTTAAGATGGAATTCATGTTAAAAGATCTATGAAGATTTGAACATATAATTCATTGCTGGTAGCCCACTGCTTTTCTTCCCCTTGAAACTGTTTTTTTACATGTTCTATTATACACATGAAATTTATTTTTCAGATGTGCGATCATCGCAGTATCCCGCTTTCCATGCCTTCCTCATATTTACATCAAAAGATTCCCCTCACTTGGGTATATCAGCCATTTATGACTAGGTTTAGAGGATTTTTACTTAGTTGAAAATGCAAGCAACATGTTTCTCCTAGAAAACATATTTAGTGAAATTACAGTCTTGTTTGCCATATGGTGCTTCATACAGATGGATGATTATTATGCAAATCTTTTGATTAGTGAGTTTCTGCTATTCTAGGAATCATTTGCTTTGTATGCGTTTGCTTTGTACACATTTAGTTCCGTTCTTAGGATGATCTGGGACCTTGCCATATCTTTGATAATCTTGGTGATACAGTTTTTTACAACTTTAAGCTTTCTTTTTTATTTATGGTTTATCCAATTTTCTTTGTTCAGCAGGCAAAAGAATTTACTTTTGCTGCAATTTACAAATTGCAATTTTGCTGCAATTATGAGAAATATAGTGCAAGACATGAATGCTGAATGAAATCAATAGCAAAACTTGCATCTTTCCATCAGAGACTTTGCCCCCATGGTTATAGACATGTAAGATTGGTGAGGGTACCTGTCAGATGAAATATTTAATTTCATGTGCAATGTTTTCTATTCAAGCAGAATTTAGTCTGATAGTTCCTATTAGCTTTTTTCCAGATACCAAGTTTTATAGTTGAGCAATGGCCAAGATTGATATATAATGCTAGGGGTTTTTTATTTCTACACATTTCATAAAGATTTTGCACAGGAATTGTATTGTCATCTCTTCATCTATGAACATGGAATGTAACTAGCCCTTCTGCTAACTTTAGATTCCCTAGATACAAGGGGCTAATGTCTGTGGATGATGGAAAGCATTCAGTATACGTTTAAGTAAGTCCCTGCTAACATAATACACTCTGTATTATGATTTGTTCAAATCTATGTAAAGAACAGAGTTTTTACTAATAACTCAAGCAGGCTTAATATCCATAAAAATTACAGCATTCCTAAATGAAATAGTTGGGGTGCATGGACAGGAGTATCAGACTTCTTATTTCTTCAATACAGCTGAGGTGCAAGGAAAATGAGAAATGTCACTTAGTCTCCTCCATAGAATGGTAGTGCTGCACATCATGGTAACTGTTCCAGGACTGGATTTTTGTAAATTAAGCTAGTCTTTTATCTTTGGCACAAAACATTCTAATGAATGAGTCTACTAAACCAAAATTTAGGGTTTTCAGTGTTGTATTTCACACACTATTTTGATGTGTGCAAACACTTCAGACATAAACAGTATAAATTGATACTGTTTAAATTTAACAGGATAAAATGCTACAAAGTGACATTCCTTAACTGTATAATTCAAGGTTATAGTGAAGGAGATGGTTTCCAACAGTAAAATAGTATTTTGCGATCAAAGCTGTTTGCTTTCATCCATTTATCTAAATCAGTTCATTAAAACATTTAATGAATATATAGATACCTATCCCAGAGAAAGCAGCTCTCATTTCTTCAAAGGTTGCAGAAAATAAAGCTGTTTTATCTACATCTAAGATAAAACCTAAATTGACTAGCTGTAAAGCCAAACTGAATCATTTACTGCATCAGAGGCACTATTGGTTGGAAATTTTGAGGCCTATTATGCATCAGGAAAGATTAGATGGTTATAGCAAGCCATTTTAGTTTTAACCCCATGAATCTGTTAATCATCTGTAATCTGTTGAATTTAAGTTTTTTAGGCAACTACAGGATAATAAAAGAGCAGCTTCACTCATGTCATATAGAGAATCATGTGAAACACTATGTTTCTGTATTTTGAAAAAATACTTTTTTTCTTTTCACTAGAAGGACTTTGATATAGTAAGCAATGTTTTTGCTACCTGTAAACCTTTATAACTATATAAAATAATGCTATTAATTAACTTCTGAAAATGTGTTTACATACTTGGTAGTCTAAATATTGGAAATGTTCTGGAAGGTCCTTTTTTGAGAAATGATAGAGCCAATCTGATGTTGGTTGTGAAGAATTTTATTGTTTAATACTAAATATTTATTACTTTGCTCTCTTTCCCTTGAATTTTTCGCTGCATCAAATGATGCTTGTTTTAGTAAGGACCTTTACACAACAGTAAGCAGATAGGGCAACAGCTGACAAATAAAAATCAGAATCGTTTGCTAAAAGGTTCAATATCAAATCAGTTAGAATTTAGAGAATTTCTTTGGTAGGGAAGTACAGAAGATGGATGACTAAGTATCTCAGTGTCCTATCTGAACTTTTTATGTACATGATTCCTTGTCCCTCCTGGTTGCAAGTCTCAGTTCTCCTGTCAGTTTTTCTTTAATCTGCTTGACAGTCATATCTGTGTATGTTATGAGCCTCAGTTCTGGCATAGCCATGTCCTACACTGTAATGCTGTAGCATTATTCTTTAGTTCTTGCTTGACAAGACTTACATATAATACAGTGTAGTAAGTGTTCACTTCGTATTGATGATTGCTAAAAGCTGGATTCAAAACAGCTAGTTTCCTCAGTATTGAAATCCTTATAAAAACATTCTTCATCAAAATCTTCTGATATGGAAATACCTAGTTTGCATTGCTCCCATAGTTCTTTACTTGGAGTAGTATTCTTATCAACCCATCTAGACTTTGGCAGTTTCTATCCCCCTTCAAAGACAGTGATAAAGAAATGGTTGCTGTACATTCAAAATGTTTATCATTTGACTTAGACAATTTAGCTATAATTATCTTCCAACATTACTAACTTAACAATATCATCATTTTCTAATAAGTTTTTCAACTGGATTAACAAGGAAAATTGCATACAGGTGCTACTGTTCACAATACAACTCTTAGGTTTTATTAGGAACTTAGGAAAGAGATGGTAAGAAGGAAAGAGTAATGAAGTGGAATGCATTTTCTTTAGCAGCATTAATGATTTAAGCTATAGCAGGAAAGATAAGGTAGTCTGGAAAGCCTAATATGGATTTAAAAATACGAAATCAGAGAAAGGAAAAAATCAAGAATTATGATGGGGGAATTTGGCTGTAGAGTAAAACTATAGATATAGAATTATAGATAGAATTTGGCTATAGAGTAAAACTATACTGATACATTACACGTATTTTTTCTTTTTTATTAGTTTGCATATCTGCTTTCTGACCCATTCACACATGAGAAAGATTGTTTTTTTCTCTGAAACAGTTTATACAAAAACTTATTATCAAAACTATGTTATCTGCACAGAAGTATTTAAAAAGTAATCTACTGGAAAATATGGTGAACTTATGACCTGTGAGCAATAAACTGGGCGATAAAGTCATAGTAAAGGATTAACAGTATTTCGTACCTTTCAAAACTGTATTTTCTTTGTGGGTATGTTGGAGTGTATATGAATTTGGTTTTATTGTTCTCTTGCATAGTTACGAGGTTAAACCTGTATTGTGATGCCACTACCATTAAAATTTCAATAGGCAGAAATACTCCTTCGTTGCAAAGAAATTTATTGCTTCATTGGTTTGCATAGTAAAAATGCAAGAAGCTACAAATTAAAAGCATGACTCTCCTCTATAACATATAAATAGTTGGATGGAAAGAAGGTAAAATACCATTTACTACAAATGTGTAATGTTTGTCTTGCATAATTACTCACCAGAATTCATAGACTGCTCTACACTTCTCAGCACTTTAGTATTTTGTTCTATTGGACTGATGATGGTTGAAAGTGGAATTTCTAAAATATTAAATACACTATGTTCTGCACAAATGAATAAGCCTGGTCAGATGCAATGAAGAAAATTACTTTTGGAGAACGATGGTCACCAAACATTTTTCCTTCCAAAATCCTACCACTATTGTCAGACCTTGGCAAAATAAAAATTCACATGTAATTTCTTCATAGAAATTCTGAATTGATATCTTCAGTAGCTCTAGTAAGTGTTACATAAGTCAGATATAGGCAATCTTTTATCATTTAAACCATTATTTCTCATTGTTTTTCACTGTAGGCAAGAGCTTTATGTACCTTATCTGTTTTGATCTCCTACATAAAAGAACTTTCAGTGGTGGCTTCCAAATGTGCTAAAATCTAGCATGTACTATTTTTTTCCCCTTGGTTTTGTTAAACTTCCCTTTATCTTACTTCTTTTTAAATTATAATATTGCATTTAATGTATTGTTTCTATTAAAAGAAATAATTACTAGGTGAGCTAGAAATATGCAAATACAAACTTTTTTTTCCTGGCACATATACAAATAAATACAAAACTACATTCTGTCTTACAACATATGGGCTCTGCTACAAAGATGCTTGCCTTCATGAAGTAATGAAGATATTTGCTGAAATTCCCATCTGTAGTCTTTACTATAGTAATCCGTGTGCTCAGACAAGGCCATCAGGCTGATGTTTACTACTAGTAAAAGATGTTGGAGGCAGTACTTCCCAAATTCCAGTAGTGACTTTTTAACTCTTAAATCCATTGTGAAATAAGAAGCTGAGTTTCCTCAACACTAGGGAAGAAGTTTTAAAGCTCTTACAAGAAAAGAGAAAGTTGACCTGGTTATGTCTTTAGGAACAAAATACAAATTCTTTACTTCAACTTTTTTTCAGTAGATGCAGTGAAGAAAAAAACAAACCATAGAAAAGAGGGGAAACAGGGAAAAAGGAGCATAAGTGGAAATGAAAAGAGACGAACAACCACTTAACTGTAGTTGGCTTGTGGTTAAACTACTAAGCAGCTGTCATTTTATCTTTTTTATGTTGGACAAAAGAGGGAAAAAGGTCTTCTAGTGTTGGATTTGATAATAAAGTTATGAATTAACTTAGTGATGAGTGCAGTAAATTTCTTAGGAACTTTTATGTCCTCAGACTAGGATCTTACAGTATCTTACAGCCACTTTTAAAGTGTATAATGAAAGGTTTTGGAGGAGTGAAAGGTTGCATTCTTTCGTTGTCATAAACAGGAAAGTTGAAGCACAGAGTAGATGAAGTGGCTTGGCTGGTGTCACACATGGAATAAATACAAGCACCAGTAACTGAACACAGGCTTCCAGTTCTACGCTAGTCCAACTGTCAGCCAGACACATTTCTTCTTTATGATTCTGTCTATAATTGATTATTGAATTCATAGATCAGGTTTTTAAGTGGAATGAGACGCTGTTTATGCTGTGCCTTTCCAATTGTATATGATTTACTTCAAGAAACAGAAATGTAACTCATTTACAGAACAACTACAAGCCTTTTTGCAACTTATGGGAAAGGATATAGTATTTATGCCTAAAGAGTAAAATAGACATTGCTTACTACTTTGCTTTCATTTTTTTTTCTGTTTTGCTTATAGAGCTGTTGCCAGTTTGTTTGCAGTATTTCAGCATAAAATAAACAGTTGCATCTGATCGTAGAGTTTTCTCATCATTGAGAAAACCAAATTCTGATAAATAAAGCAAATTTACATGTGAGTTAATAATATCATGTGGTAGAAGAATTACTAGATTTTCTACAATACCACTGCAATTTGGCTGTCTCCTTTTCACATCTTCCTCTTACATAATACACTGCTAAATAATGGGATCTCATTACTTTCCTCGGGACTTCTGGGTGCAGGAAATCCAGGGTACCTAATTGCTTTCATGTATCCAATTTAAATTGTTTTTTACCTAGCCTTAACGAGTGTTGAAGTAGGAGAAAAAGCACACTTACTTTCAGAAAGAGAGTTTAGGGTGGGAAAAAATACACTGTAGTAGCTTTCCACAGAGACACTACAGATTCTCTATGGACATTTTATTTTTTGTTCCATACAAGCTTCCATGCTGATCAGAGCTCTGGGTGCTTTCAGAATTGGGGTTGTAAACACAGGACTATGTCTATGTCTGAAAACCAGAAAAATGCATGCATAAAAAAGAGAGTAAACTGCAAACATGAGACTTGAATAGAGGGATTGCATCTGATAAAATTTTATATTCCTTTTGTATATTTATTAACTAAAAGGAGGTGAATATCAAAGTTACTGGTTAATAAAGAATGTCAGATTATTTTTGTTGAGAGTCAAGATATCTAATGGAACCTTCAGTGCAAAGTATGTAGCCTAGTTGGAAATTAGCACCATTACCTAAACAATTAAGGTTTGTAATAGTCACATGCATTCTCAGTTCGAAATTAACTCTGCAGCTACTCAAGAAAATTATCTGCATACTGTCATAGCCACATCTGTGCTTGTATAGAACATTATGGAAAACACATGAAGATAGTGTGAAGAAAAAGAGACAAGGAAAAAAAGCAATATTGGAATATTTGTAATGTACTGATGTAAACTGCTGTTATTCCTTTCCTTTGGGTGTTCCATGTGATTCAGTGGAAACAGATAGTCTCATCTCTCATCTTCTTTTAAGGATTATTTACTGGGGATGATTCATTCCACTTATCTTAGATGCCTGTGGTAGGATTGGATGACTCCCTCTCAGGAAGTGCCTCTCGCTCTTTCCAGTGGCTTGACAAAACCAAGATAACTAGTTTCAACCAAACAGAACTTTTTGATGATAACTTAAACCACATAAATTCTACCTCCTGACTTGGAAGGTCTTTGGTTTTAATGGAAAAAATCCAGAAATGGGCAAATAGTATTATAGATAAGGGCAAACTTGCATGTGAGAAGAAATTGGAAAGATTAGGATCAGTTAGCTTGAATAAGATAACAGAATAAGAACATGCATGATTGAAAGAAACAAAAAATAGAATGTTAAAAAAGACAAGAAACTCTTTCTGAACTAGTATTTATCTTTATTGTAATAAAAATGTGAACACCATGTGAAAAAAATGCATTGAAGCTTACAGGAACACAGAGCACTTATAAATCGTAATATTCAGTAGTATTCAGAAAAGGCTTAAGCCTTTGCTTCTATGAAGAGTAAAAATACAGGAAGCTAAGTAGATTTTTATTTAGGTAACTAAATACGAACTCTTAGAGTATAAGGCAGCCACTTCACAGGGAAGAACAGTTCTCTGTGAATACCTGTTTCAATACTTAGCACTATTGGCAAGTACTTCTACTTCCCAATACAAGTAAAAGTACTTGTACTTACAAATACTTTAAAGTACTTAAAAGTGCTTACAAATACTTCAGTATTTTTTCCTGAAATATCTCCTATTGATAATTGTCAAAGGCTGAGTACAAGATAAAACCAATTATTTGATATAGTTTGGCAATTTTTGTGTTTATATTCTTTATTTCTAATGTGAAAACAAAAGGTTAAAGGGAAAGCTAGTTCATTCTATGCAACTGGATTAGACTTTGCATTAAACCCTCATATTACAAGGTGCAGTTGTACCGGAACATTCATCTGTAGAATGTGAAAGAGCTTTCTAAAGATTGCTGTAGGAATGGGTGCATTTTGAAAAAAAATGGAAAATTATGCTTTCTGAGTCTACTCAGATTCTTGTTTTGCAAACATCATCTTGATATTTTTACTCTTTCCCTCTGCCTTTCTTATCTATTGCAATCATTACTATTAAAAGCTAATACCTATAAATTACAAAATCTCCTATGAATGCTGGAGTTTTAAAAAGAAGTCCTGTTGATATTTTTCCAGTAGTGCATGTAAAAAAGTGGTCACCTTCTTCCTTTTTCTATAAAATACTGTAGGAAAGTTGTGTATCTGAAGTTGTCCTTAAAAACTGCATCTTTAAAACAACATTACAATTCATGCATAGTCTAAGAAAACAGTTATGTAAATCTGAAAACAGCAGATGCAGTGTGATAAGTCTATCAAGCGAAGTATTAATAGAAATCTATTATAACTCTATCTCTGTGGTTCATTAAGTCAAGGGTCATGTATTAATACCGGCTGCATACACATAACAATATTAAGAACCAAAGCTCTATGATGTATACTGTTCCCTTTATGTAGCACAGTAGAATCAGAGAACCATAGAATAGTTAGTGTTGGAAAGGACCTTAAGATCATCTAGTTCTAAGCCCCCTGCCATGGGCAGGGACACCTCACACCATGTCACCCAAGGCTCTGTCCACCCTGGCCTTGAACACCACCAGGGATGGAGCATTCACAACTTCCTTGGACAACCCATTCCAGTGCCTCACCACCCTCACAGTAAAGAA
>JBCJKH010015587.1:0-16686 GCA_039877255.1 Loriculus beryllinus
CGGCTGAGCAGCAGTCTTCAGCACCAACATTTGAACTCTGTTCCCACAGAGAAGGAGCTAGGGGAGAAATCTAATGTATATGCTGTGTTTGGTCGCTTATATGCTGTTAAACTGAAGAAAATATGCTGTATTGAGATACTTAGATGCTTGATTTAAATAGCAAGATTTAATTAAAAAAAATAGTGGCCTTGTGCACATTTTTTCCCTTCAATGTGCACACATGCCAATGCATATTTTATAAGCCTTTAATTCATGTTCTAATAATGTCTGCACTGTGAACAGGACTTGAGATCTCAAAGAAGAAAAAAGGCTTTAGAGATTTCTCATCAATGGTATCAGTACAAGAGGCAGGCTGATGACCTAATGACATGGCTGGATGACATTGAGAAAAAGTTAGCCAGTCTACCAGACCACAAAGATGAGCAGAAGCTAAAGGTAATGTTGTTATGGAATGGCAATGGTAGATCTTTTGAGTGATAGGTTATCAATTTATCAGACAGCAAATGCAACAAATATTCCAACAGATATAGATATTATCAGTTCCGTTCTTCATTTCTTTAGTAAAACAAACTAATTATCTCTGTTCAAACTGACATTTCTTTGTTGTACTAGATCTTGTATTTGTTTTTTTATACAGAATGTTATATAAATAATTTGAAACACACTAAATAAAATGTTTTGTCAGTGATATGGAAAGTGTGTGATATATTAAGAAGCATCAAATATTTTCTAGTAAAAATTTTAATTTTTTTTTTATGTATCTTTGTTCCAGATGAACAAATGACTTTCCGATATATGGATGACCTCTATCTCATGTTAGCACATTCATTTTCATCAGAACATATTCATATGTCACTGTCAAACTCTATAGATTTATTTACATACTGTCAAAGGTTTTCCTAGTTTATTTTGCATCGTCTTTCTTTGCTTCATTCTCTGTTGAGTTTCCCACAGAGTAAAATAGGAGTTGAGTAATATATTGAAGAATCAACTTGTATATTTCTCACCCGTCCAAACACTATTTGTGCTGAATATGCTGACCCTTATTGAGAAAAGAATTTCTCCAATTGCCCATCAAAGTGTATTACCAAGAATCTGAAAATTGAAACTGTTGGCCTTTGCTAACCAGTTTTCAGTGTTCACTAGCTGTGATACCTCTACAAGCAATCTCCAAGAATGTTATTCAATTTCCATTAATTTTTGTTTAAATGTAAAATAAGACATAAAATAGTTGTAAATTTTATTTGTAACAGTAAAATGGAAATGAAGTTTCTGACAGAAGTATTTTGCTAATTTTAAGTTGATTGACTTAGTTAGCTAACTGTCCTGGGCCCTGTATTGGTTTTGCTCACCAGGAGATTGATGGAGAATTGGAGAAGAAGAAGGAAGATCTGAATGCGGTGCACAGGCAGGCTGAACGCTTGTCTAAGGATGGGGCTGCAAAAGCAGTGGAGCCAACCCTGATACAGCTCAGCAAGCGCTGGCGAGATTTTGAGAGCAAATTTGCTCAGTTTCGAAGACTCAACTATGCACAAATTGTGAGTTGTTACTGGCAAACCCATATGTTTGCAACTGCTACTACTAACAGCATCCTACTAACAGTGAGAGCTTCAGGGTCAACTCTTCAGATATTTATAAGAGAAACCCTATGGTCTGCAAGTAGGGGAATCTTTATACTCTAATAGTTCTCTACTTTGTTCTTAAAATTGCCTTTAAGTTAAATCAGCCAATTACAAAAAACTCAGCAATGAAAACATGTTTTATTTCTGTTGCCTCATTATTTTTTCATAACATTTTCAAGTTTAAAATCAGCTTACCATGCATCTATTTTGTTCAGTGAATGTCTAAACCACAAAAATTGTCTTTCCAAACTACCCATCCCATGCCAATTTTAATTGGTTTTTTTATTTGTTCATAATCTGTTATAACCACTTTAGGAAGAGATTAAAAAAATACTCTTACAACACTATACATACCTGGCCTCTTCTTCAAATGCTTTAATTCTGAAAAGAGTTTTTGCAAGAACTCTGTACTTTTGAATTTGCTGGGATGAATCCATAATTTTATAAACTGACTTTGTATCTTCTGATTTTGAGTTCTTTAGTTGTATGTAAAATATAATTATTCTTACTGGTTTATACATGCTGCAGTAACTGGACGAATAAAAGGGAAATAAACTGTCACTATTCCAGATTTATGATAAAGATGCATATTGGGTACTACCCACTTAAAGGTTACCAGAGATTACTTTTGCAGTTACAAGGCAGTTTTTCCTTGCTATTCTGCTCATTATCTCCTGGGCTTTTGATTTTATATGAAGAGAGATGATATTTTCTCTCAAGGAAGTTGTTGCATTGTGTGCTCTTCTGTAATCTCAAAAGTGCTAATGGTAAAGGGGTGTTTTAACAAAATATAACTTTATTTATTTATTTTTAAATGCACTAGATTGCAGAGGGGGCTTACTGGCAGGATAATGAAGATTTAAATACATAAAGTGTTATTTCTAATTATATATTGTTGACTGTAAAAAAGAAAAAAAAAAAGCTCTCCAAAAATCAGCAATAATGTATAACCTTTTGGTCAATACAGTTCTCTACTTAATGTACTGATTGTATTGTGTATTTTAAACTTTTCTACTATTAAGTTACATAATGTATATATAAAAATGATAATTGGAATATCTATTCAGTTAACGGAAACATGGAAACAATCAGAGAAACATTAACTTTGGTTTGTATGTTAAATCTTGTTCCATATTATTAAACTTGATTAATGTAATCAGTTGCAAATTGTTTATATTGCAATGGAGCTAGATCAGACTTCACTTTGTCTTGTAAATGAGTCTTTTTTTTTTATAATGAATATGTTTGTTCCTTTGATAAGCAAGTAAGAAATAAGTATGTGCGTACAATTTATATAAAAACATTTTGGTGTCAATGTGCTTTTTCTGTTACCCACGACCTATCATGGTTGAGGATGAATATATCCATTATAAAATTTTGCTAGTAAATTAATAAAACAGCATATTAGCATATTTTTCTTTTAAATATGTAAGGCAGATACATCAGCACAAGTGCTTTTGAGTTGTTCAAAGGAATACAGTCATCAACTTTTTAAAGCCACGTAACAATTACATGGTGGTTTGTTGTTTTTTTTTGTTAAAATATGCAAATTTTAAAATATCCTCTAACATTTAATGCAGGAAGACTACTTGTTAGTATCTGGGAAATGAGGCCATTTATGTGTGTACAGGACAATTACTGTATCCTTCAAATTTCTCATGAAAAGTATCTTGGTCTGTTGATGATGATCAAGGCAATATTCATACAAAATATTTTAGATGTTTTACAGATGCTACTAAAACTGGTGAGAGGCAGTATATTTTCCTAGCAAAAATCAGAGTGAGAACTGGCAGCTGCCTTACTGCTGTTTTGGTTTTGCTGAATCTTGGTAAATTTTTAATTTATAATACTGCCTAAATACCTACCTCACAGGGATGTTGTGAGGATTAATTAATTGTTTGTGCAAGACCTTAAAATACAAGAGAAAAATAAAAATTCAATCTATTTGCATGAACACATGCATATACCAGCAAAAATATCTTTCACAGAGATTTTCTCTGTTAACCACCAAAAGAATGAAACCATAAGCTAAAAATTAAAAAATAATTTTATTTTTAAGGCAAAAGACATAGAAAACTGCTGCATTTTTATTTGTAATTGATAAAGTATTAAACACATTCAACAATTGAAAGTTAATATGACTTAATGAGGATTTAGTTGTACTGTGTATTTTGCAATTCATTATGATTCACTTAATAAATATAGCAAGACTGCATTGAAGAAGACCTTTAATTATGTGGCTTAATGACAGATTTTCATTTCTTACTTTGTTGGACCAAATATATTCCTGATATCAAAATGTGAATTTAGAATGATCATGCTCCCCTGGATTTTAATTTTCCAAGTATTTCTTGGGAAGACCTGTCAGAAAGATGTCGGAACCGTAACCATATAAAAATTGGTTCTCTCTAGCATGGTAGATTCTTATAAAATTCTGGTTGTCTCACAAATATGTAACAGGAAACATCCAGCAACAGACTGATAAATATATATGGGTTTGTATTTATATAAAGGAGGGGTTTTTTGTCACTACCACTTTTGATTATTAGGTATGATGTAATAATATTACATCAAACACTGCATGTTCTGTTTAATACCAATTTTGAGACATCATTCAATTTGGTAATAGTGGTCATCCCTTTATGTGAAAATTCTCAGAGAGTAATTCTACAGGGAAAAAAGGTGGGTTTCCTGCATTAATAGATTAAACATGGTACAAAAATACACAAGCACAACTGCACAGAACCTAAAATGACACTGAGTGGGAAAAAGATTTTGAAGTTCATTTTGTCTTAGAAGTTTATTCTCCCACCTGTTGTTTTTATTCATACATCTCAAAATAAACAATGGGCAAAAAATTGTGGGTTTTGGTCAGGTAGATTGCTGATTCTTGTACTAAGAAAAGTTGAGTGTTCTACTTCATTTATGCTAAAAAATTCCATTTGAAATTAGTTGGTAGTAACTGCAATTGTGAAATTTTACCATCATGTTTTAAAATGATGATCAACCACTAAATCCCACTGAAATAAATGGAAAATTAAGATACTCTTCAAAAAAGAAGCCATTAAAGTTTAATCCTAGAGTAGTATACAGTTTTGCACATTAAAATTACATGGTTGTTTTTTAAAAAAATTGTTTCAGTAAAAATTAAAAAGATCAAGGGAAATTTATTTCTAGATTACCTCTGCAGAATCTAAAATCATTAAGCATTGGCAGTCTCACAGAATTTTCAGAAGTTATTAATCCCCTTTGCTATAGCCTAAACCTAAATATTCCAGTTGCTCTTTTTCTGCGACAGTATATGCCACTGTTCCAGGGTGACAAAGTAGTTATCTGTTGCAGAGAAAAAGCTAGAATCAGATAGCTTAGTTCAAACCAGGATCAAAATCAGTTATTGGTATATTTATTACTTTTAATTAGATAACCTTTAGTTAATGCCTGGTTTATGAAAGTTTTTTCCCGATGTTTTCATTTCAGTAGTTGTTTGAGCATGTTTATGTCATGGCTCAGTTTAGATTTTATAGAGCTGACTGGAATTACTGTGCTTGTAGAGAGTACTGAAGGTCTTTATCATGAGAAAACATTTTCTGCATGAACACAGGTGCAGAGCTTACACTATAAATTCCTATTTCATTTGTCCTATTACCATATTTTATCAAGCTATCCAGCATCTTTTCTGCCATCACAGATGGCTTTTTTTTTTTCTTTTCCCTCTCTTGACTAAACTATGCATTCTGTAAATAGCAAGCCTGAGTTTTCTTAGAACAAGAGGAATATTGTTCTTGGAACCTATTAACAACTGTCAAAATTATGTACCCACTGATGTATATGCAAGGGAAGAAATTAGGCTTACCTAAGTCATTCCAGTAATTTAATTGGTGACACAAACACAAATTATGTTGAAATTTATGGTCAATTTACTACTGAAATATTTGGGCCATTCTGGGAAAAACAATAAGATCGAATCATATGATCATATGATAAACATCAGGAGAGGCTGCCTTTTCTGTGCCATTTAGACTATGGATTGAGCAAGAATGAATAAGGAATATAGTTATTCAAACCATATATTTATTTCTGTAAGATAAGTAATTTAGTTCAACAGTTATTTGTAACATGGATAAAATATCAGTACTCTCAGTATTTACTATGAACTAAATACAATATTTATTTTTCAAATAAAAATTATTATTCTGTGTAAGGTTCTGTAAAGTATTCAGAAAATCAGAATACTACCTGTCATGTAACTGGATGATCACCTCAGGTGAGAGAGCATGATCAACTTCTGGAACCAAGGACTGATCAAGTTTACATCTGAAATTCAAGTATTCAAGTTCAGTCTTTTAGGGGAATCTTGCAGGCTTCAGTTTACATTTCCCTCTGGAGCTCTATTTAGTTTATTTAATGAAATTGAAACTTTTTCTAACTGTTCAAACATGTTTATATATAAAGGCATTTTCTAAAACTATAAATAAAACATTAATTGAAATAAATTTCTCACAGTTAGATAAACTCCAGACTTTGTGTCCTAATTATCTGTCTGCATCTAAATAACATGGATACTTAAGTGGTAATGTGCCACCATTTTTTTTGATGGTTGTTTTCCAGTTTTCACAAGCAGCATCATTGACATGAAGTGGTTCTCTTATCATTGCTTAAATAATTCTTGGGAAAATAAACAAGTAATGGTTACCAAGAAGAAGGGACAAACTAATTTGTTATTATTCCTACAATGAGTAAGAGAGAAGAACAAATGAGAGAAAAGGCATTAGAAAATACCTACTGGACAAAAGAAAATAACCATACAGTGGTGGCCTGTTTCACCCTTGTGCTTTGGGTCTCTTTAGGGCACAACAGAGGTGATCCTGTCAGAACACTTAACTTTTCTAGCATTGACAGTGGCTTCTTTTTGAAGGTTTACAGAGAACTGGGCTTCTTTTACTGTGGTGTGGAAAAGGGGTGAGGATGAAGAAGAATCTCTGAGAAGAGAATTACAGTTGAATGATTACACCCATTTTCTAGCATCCATCAACCTGGAAATTCCTGTTAGAAAATTCATTCCAAATAATTTAATTGTTTATCAAATACTTTAGTTCTATGTCTAATTTAAGATAAGAAAGGTATGGGAGGTACACTGAAAATAGATATTGTCTTTGATACAGCTGAAGAAGAACTAGTTTTATAGATGCATTTTAAAATGCACTTTATCTGTTTCTAAAATGCATACTGGCTTGTGGTAATTTAAGTGAAGACCATCTATAGCCTTTTTTATCAATGTGGACCACCTTGCGACAGTATTGTGAGTTCTTCTAAAGCGTATTTTTCTTCTCTCATATTTCCTTATTAATTCTGTACAGTATTCACTATCATCACTGCAAAATTATATAAATTTAGTAGACTGAAGTTAAAGAATCTTGTAGATGACTGAACTTTACAGAAAAAAATTTTCTCTGCCATTTTTCATATTCTGTAATGAACTTTAGTGAAGTGATCTAAATTACGTTCTATAGTTTAAGAGTAAAAAACTTGGTATCTTTGCCTCTTCATATAGGAATGAAAACTCTTGCTGCAACTCAGACTAAGGCTGGTTTAGGATGCTATCTTTAAATTAGATGCAGTGGTTTTAAGAATGTATTCTCAGCCAAACCACAGGCTCTTCTTACTGTTCTCTGTAGGGTTGAGATGGAAGTGAGACCAGCAGCCTTTGCTTAAAGAATCATGTGTGACATAGCACATTTTCTTTGGACAAAAATAAACATTATACTAGGATAGTATTGTCTTCCTTATAATTGCCTAGCTATTTGGGAACAAGACAGCTAATTACCATCCTATTTTCTCTGATTTAGTATTTAATAATTTATTAACAT
Source organism: Loriculus beryllinus (assembly GCA_039877255.1). Taxonomy (NCBI): domain Eukaryota; kingdom Metazoa; phylum Chordata; class Aves; order Psittaciformes; family Psittacidae; genus Loriculus; species Loriculus beryllinus. Next base: position 7,490 of record JBCJKH010015587.1, read on the forward strand.
AAAAATTAACATTGTGAGGAATTTGGTTTCAAAATTACGTGACTGTAATATGGAATTAAATAATAAGGGAAAAGACCTGCTGCAGAGTGATCAGGAGCTAAGTGGCAGTATCTTTTGATGAGATATTATCTCCTGCCTACAGTTCAGTATATCAACATCACTTGTGGGATTTTTTGTTTGTTTTTTTTGTTTTCGTTTTTGTTTGTTTGTTTTGCGTGAGTGCATCTTAGTGTACTCAGAAAGGTGCAGAAGGAAGTAAATCTGTGCATGTACAATGCGAGTACTGAATATCTATCTGTATTTTTAATTAGTTTTCAAAACTGCTGGATTGACATCGATCTCACATTATTTAACAAAATAAAAACAATCCCTATGCCTTGGAGTAATAAAATCAGCCTATGTGACAGACCGTTATTATTCTGTATGATTGCATCTCTATAAAGGTAGATTAAAGATGGAAAATAATTAGGTAATACTTTTTAAAACCTCTGAAACGTGTCAATGTTTACGGTCTATGACTTTGTTCTTTGAAGTTGCTAGCATTCAACACTAATGTGATACTTTAATGGTATTTTTAGATTATTTTTTAAATTATCTCAGCAGCTAACATAGTTTGCTTAATATCTGCAAAGTTAGCATCTCAAATTAACTATTTCAAAATGGGTTAGTCAATCTAGACATCAATAGACCGTATTCTAACATACCTGTGCTTTATTTAACATTAATTAGTTCCTTGGTTATCAGTCAGTAGAGATATACATATCATTATTCAAGATAAACTTAAAGCTACATGCATAAATGCTGTCTAAGATTAGGGCACTTCTGTGGTCCTAATAAATCAGCCATTAAATAAGTTTGTATTGACCAAAGACTGTTCGTAGGAAGACTGGAATATAATGTAGAACCTTGTTCTGCCATTATACATACTGTTTCTTCTCTATAGCTGTCTGAGAATCACAATTTTGGAATTCTATTTGGAGTAAAATATTTGAAATTCTTTCAGTTCTTCTGAGTATTTCCTGCTGTGCAGGCAAATTTGAGTATATACTGTTGGTTTAGCAGAATGGATAGACTGTCACAATTGGACCACATGATTACAAGTATCTAGAATCTAGATACTTGTAATCATGTGGTAGTATGATCATGTGGTAGTTCTAGATACTTGAATCTAGTATCTAGAACTTGATACTTTCTTAAGTATGACGTGTTCTTTATACTGTCTGTAAGTATTTTTTCAGTAGTGAAAAATATTACATCATGAATATAAGAAATGGTTAACAATTTATGTATTGTTGTGTTCTATAGTTAGCATATAAAAACTTTCAACTACATTTTGTCTCATGGAAGATAATATATTTAAATCAATTTCAAAAGAATTTTCCAGGTAAACTCTTATAAAATTCTAAATATCATTTTAAAAGATCTGTTGAAAACCGGCGTAGAACGCATATTTTGCAATGCCATCTGATTTTTTTTTCATTCGAAAAACCTAATGTGAGCACCTAAGTATTTGCTTATTTACTGATTTCTAATACTGAGAATGGCTATGTCTTTTGACTCGTTGGTAGTTAAAGGCTTACTTTCCCTGCAAGCTGCTAATGACTGTACATAGCCTGAGCTATTGTTAAGTGGTTTTGAGATACAGTCTTTAATGTTTTTAATACTTCCTTTTATAATGTTACGAATATCTGTTTAAAGTCACAGATGGCAAAAACATAGATATTTCCTTTCACGTGGCAATTCTGAATTACTGCAAGCATTAAGATTGAGATGTGCCATATTTATCAGGTGTAATTAACATATATATATACAATTTATGTAAAACAAGAGATACTCTCTAAATCCCACTAGTTCCAATTACTCAGTTATACCATAATGCAATTATATTTAGGTTTTCTTCAGGACATAGTGACATTTCAGCTATGGCATAAGATACACTGCTCTGGGTTTTTTTATTTTCTGAAAGAGATGCCATATCACACACAGTGTGAGTCTTGTGAGTCTTGTATCCCAGTCTCATCATAATTGGATTTTTTTCTTTTGGTCAGCAAGTGGACACCAATGAAGTTGTCAGGGTTAAAAGTCAAGAACGAATCTACTAAAATTTCCAATTATTTGGGGTAGTTAAGTTAGTCTCTAATTTAGATGAATGCCAGCAGGTCTTCAGCAAGGAGCAGTGGGTAAGTTTTTTAATGAGCTGCAGCTAAGTTCAATATGGGCAGTGTATCAGCCTGAGGAGAATCCATATCTGGAGGCAATTGTCTGGGCCAGAATAAAACACAAGCACTGTTAAGCTACTGAAAAGGTGATTGCCAAAGCTATTCATTTTACTAATTTACACTGGAGTGTAATTGACGTCTTAGAGGGTTCTGAAAGCATAAGGATTGGCTGCAGCAGCAAAATGCTTTATCGTAGTTTTTAAACTAAATGTTTACCTTCTGGGAAAAAAAAACCCCACAAAAACAGCACACCCACAAAGTTAAATCCATATGCAACTGACATAATGACTAATTACTCTGGGTTTAATGTTAAAATTAATTGAATTGTTAAAGCTTTTTTTTTTTTTCTCCTCCTTTTCTATTTGTAAAAGTAGCACATTCAATGAAAAAAAAAATATTGTGGGTAGAATAAATAGTCTTCCAAGTCTTTGAGACAAGTAACCACAGGTATCACAAGCAATCACAGGTATCTATCTAATCCACCACACAGAGCTCAATAAGTGTAGCATGACAATCTGAGGTTTTGGGAGATGTCCACAATTTAAGCCTGAAGTTCAGGGAACTAACCTTTTCTTGTGGAGAAAACCTTTGCATTTCAATCAAGTTCTGAAGGTCAAAAAAAATGACAATGGAATTCAGTTCACCTCGGTTAAGGCATGTTGATCAGTAGTTTTCAAAAGCAAAGCCTGCAATTTTTTTATTGCTGTTCCTAGCATGTAAAATTTATTGAAATGTTTTCTAATTCATGCTATTATTGGAATAGTTTCATATTAACTAACTTTATTTTGTTTTATGTATAGGTAGATTTACGTTATCACAGAATAAAAACTCTTATTGCAGAATTTCTCAACCAATAGTTTATGTTTTAGAAGCGAAGTATTGTGAAGTCCTTAAACATTTCTCAGTCGCAGAACAGTGCTGAAAATAATCATGTATTTTTAAAGTTTTAATTTTTATATAAGTCACTGATGAAGTCAGATACAGGCATTAAAATACATCCTTGAAGTATTGCAGCGTACAGGCTTTTGTGGACTGCAGTCATACATGAGTAGAAAAATCATATGCATAAGAAAATATTTATACCCTTATTTGATGATATTAATAAAGATATTATTTTAAATATATTTTAATGCTGCCAAGTGGCTTTTAAGGCCTTGCCTTTATGGAATTATGTAAGCACTTCATATTAATCCTGTAGTGAGGATTTTGGTCTCTCTGTCCTTGAAAGACATGCTATTTTCTTAATGATAGGTGATTTTTTTTTTTTTTTTGATTGTATAAGGCTATCCAATATCATAATGAAAATTCTATGTTATTGGTATAATTTTTATTTACTTTCTGTGTATATAGACACAGGTAACGTGCTAGCAATGCTGAAAACACAAAATTTATTTTTCTGAATGTTAGCTGAACATCACTCACAGCTGGCAAGCTTCTTTATGCATAAATACCTACTTGAAAGTGATTTTATTGATCTTTGACAGTATTTTATCATACTTTTGTGTTTTTAATTCTTTCTTTGATATATATGATATTTTGATGCTAACCATGAGCTAGCAAATATGACATAGGTTACAGTTTGTTCTAGAAAGCAATAAACTGTTCCAACATTTTTGGACTCTGAGGCATAACTGCCTTTATTCAGAAGGTGTCTGTTATATGCTTTTTTTTTTTTCTTTTTGTATGTGTAGCACACCTATGTTTATTCCTCAGAAATTGCTGACTTTTTACACTCAGGTATTTTACAGCTGCTTGTAAAGAATAATTTCTCAAGCATTAGTTGACTTCATCAAGTGGCACATGTTTGTTTTTCCTGAACTTCTCATCAGAATGCTGCTAGGAGCAGTGTCATGGTACAGTAGTTAAGATAGTTGTGTTTTGCTGCTTTACTCCTTCCATGTATTCTGTTTGTGTGAAGTTTGCTTGTACTCAAAAGGACAGCACAATACAGTTGCTGTGAGTTTAGAGGACTCTAGTGAATAGGGACCAAAATTGAACAGCTGGCAAGACTTAATAAGGCTGGAGGCTTTCTAGGTGTAAATTGTTGTACAGCAAAAATGATGCTGGGATTTTTCCCTCTGCAGGAAGAGGAAGATAAATGGATATACTGAGGTCAGGGAAAAGTGCTTTAATGCCTAGTTTTCCAGTGCTAAAAGGAAATTAACAGCATTTTCCAAAGCTAATTAGCTCTGATGTCACCTAGTAGTACTGCTATGGATGTAGGCAATAATCATCACAGATACTACAGGGCAGGGTGGAGCCCAGGAAATGACGATATTTAATTTTGTGGGCAAATCCTGAATTATTCCTCTAGCTCTTTTCTTCTGGGAGTACTTTGAGTTGGTTGGTTTTGATTCTTTTGTTAGTTTGGTTTTTGCATATTGGCCTTCTCTATAAGGGCAGTTCATGGATATATTTCTTGTCTTTGTGTTGCATGTGGTAGGATGTGGTGGTACCTATCAATAAAATCAGTTTCACATGTGTAGGAGGAATCATGTTTATGGCAAGATTCTATTCCTTAATTAAATATAGGTAGTGATGGGGAATAATATTCAATTTACTGTTTGAGACATGATAGTGCTTAATGAAAAGCAATGCATGAGAAGGTAAGCCTTACCTGAAAGAATGTGATATTTTAGAGACTAGAAATAATTTGCACATCAGTATACCACTGGCAATCAGGCAAAATGCAAATTAAATTCATTTCAGTTAAAGTTTTTTTTTTTTAAAAATAACCATATAAGAAATATTTACTTCAGTATTTCCCCATCATTCTTAAGAATTTATTTGTTTTATACATTATTTTAAAATGTTACTTATTTTTGAGTATTTTCAGGTAACTATCTAATGTATTCTGTCACTTTGTCAGATTCAAGTTATTCAAACCCATTCCTAAATAATTACTAAAATTTTAATTTCCATTTTCTTATTTATTTTTAATCCTTATGTGTCAATCTGCTGTGCTTCTGGTGAACCATTATGGCATTAGCAATGACATATTTTTACTGAATGAATATTATTTTTAATACTAATGCTTCCCAGCTGCTACAATCTCCATTAATAAGTAAATAAATAAATAAATAAATCTCATTACAGTGTTAGCATATGATTCAGTTTCAGCTATGCATTTCTAGTAGGTATGCTTCTCAGGAAAATAAGGAAGGACTCTATCTGTTGTACCTTCTACAGTAGCAAATTCCAGCAAACATAGGAACAAGCCAGAAATTTTTCCCTTTCTTTGCTGATTAAAATTGTCGGTTCTGAATAAGTCTTCTCTCCATTCCTTTGCTCAAGGTACCAACTTCTGCCTTGGGTTCTCTTATGCTATTGTAAATGGGGGAGAGATAGAAGGAGAGAAGCACATGTGACCTATTGAAAAACCCACTGAAGTCATAGAAATTTAATCCTTGATTTTTGAAGTCGTATCACATTTACAACTCTTTTATTTAAATAGTATTAAGAAAGTAATTAATTTGGATTGTTGCTATTGGTTTAGAATAAGGTGTTTAATAATGCTGCTGTATTTATATGGTTGTAGTAACTTACAATTTAACTAACAATCTAAACTTAATAACAATGTAAACATTAATGGTTTGCTTGAACTAGAAATCTCCTGACTCATGTTTCTTGTAGAACTATACAAGTGTAATCATCCAGCTGTGAGAAAGTTTTCTGTAAAGGGCAATATGAATATATAGTTGCATACATCTTATTCATATTGCTGGAAGTCAAATATTACACAAATTTTGAGGGATTACTGAAATATGTATTTCTCATAAAGTTCAGTCCTGTCTCCAGATTTTAATTAATATTGCCTTGAAGAGTGCCTTATAAGGGTCCTTTGTAGCAGTGATTGAAAGATACCCAATTTTGGCACTACTATAAATGATTAAGCATGGTGTGTGTGAAATACTCATGCATCAAATTTCCACTTGAATTTTATTAGTTTCAGGAATTATTTAGAGCAAGAAGGCAAAGATTTTATTATATGTGCATACATATACATCTCTGTGTGTGTGTGTACATAGTTATTAGCCTAAATTTGGGTTGAAACAAAATAGATTAAACCAATACACCTATAGAAACTAAATATATATATTTTATGTAAAATATTTATATTTTATTTTACTATATATATTTTGTGTGTCACTTTACGTATTCATATGACCTCATTTAAAGTGAATAACCTTGCACACCTGGCATGCTCTTTTCATTACGGTGACTATAACTATTCTGTCTTCTCAGTGAAAAAAGAAAAATGCAATTATATTTAAAATATTCCTCATGTGGGTCTAAAGTTTTTTGCTACACGTAAGAGCGTAGCAAAGAACTATTAGAAGTGTCACAGTGTAATCTTGAGGAATGCAAATACATTGCTGCATGTGGTTTGTTGAAAATCTCCCATTTTCTAATCGACTGGGACAGCTTTAGGTTCATTGGGGTGAACTGTTATTCTTACAGAGCATGTGGTTCATGAAACATATGGGGGCAAATGCAGTTTTTTATTTAGCCATTTATTTTAAATAAAAAATATTATAGCAGTGCTATGGTACTTAGAGAGGTTTCACTGTTAGCAGATGTACTGAGAAAGTCATTTAGTGAAAAAAGGGTAAGCAAAGCAATTAGATTTGCATAAAAAATGCATCAGAATAACACAAGTCTACAGATAACTTTATGAGCTTTATATATGATATGCATACCTCTTCTGGAGTCTGTATATGCATATTTTAAGACTCTTAAGAAAACTGAAGAACCAGGTGACTCAGCCCAGTAAATGAAGAGAGAAACATGTCATGAAAAGATGTACAGGGCAAACAAGTTAAAATGAGACACCTTGCTAAATTAGTGTGTGCAAGGTAGTGTTTATATTTGATTTCTTTTACATACTGTGTACCTAACTGATGATACTTTTTTCTCTGGGACCACTGATCCATTGTCTTTCATATAAAATGTGAAAAAAACCTCCAAAATGTGTGATTATCTATATTGGGACTGAAACATCTAAGTAATATGATTTTTGAAAGAAAGTTTAACAGCAATTGCTTGTACAAGTTCTTTGAGGTCCTCAGTAAGTTTATATTTTTGAGAAGACAATCATTGAGTGCAATGGATTTTGGTCCCACACTATTAATCCTATGTGGTATGACAAAACAAATAAATATAACTTATGAAACCACAAATAATTTATATCTTTTGAATTTTGCCTGTTCTGACTGTAGTGACAGGACAAGGGGTAATGGATTCAAACTTAAACAGGGGAGGTTTAGACTGGATAGAAGGAAGAAATTCTTTACTGTGAGGGTGGTGAGGCACTGCAATGGATTGCCCGAGGAAGTTGTGAATGCTCCATCCCTGGCTGTGTTCAAAGCCAGGTTGGACAAAGCCTTGGGTGGCATGGTTTAGTGTGAGGTGTCCCTGCCCATGCCAGAGGGATTGGAACTAGATGATTTTAAGGTCTTATCCAATCCTAACTATTCTATGATTCTAATGGAAATTCAGGTGATTAAGTATTTGGAGGTTAGTTAAAAGAAGCAATCCTAGTTTTCCCTGCTCTGAAGCACACTTCTGGTATCACTTTTTATCTATGATCCAGAAACACATCAAATCAGAAATGTAGTGAATGTGTATAAACAGATACTATTTTGTCACCTTGCATGTCAGTAGCTTTTTCAATGCCATAGATCAACTGTCTGTTTTCTTGGCACGAAAATATTCTGGGATTTCTCTGCATTTGGTGCATGTATATGCTTTCAGAATAGGGTGTCAATTTCATATTTGTCCAAATTAAAAAATAAACAAACAAACAAAAAACCCAACCAAAAAAAAAAAAAAATAAACCCAAACATTAATTTCCTGAAGAGGTGTGTTGCTGGGATTTCTTTTAGAAATATGAATTCATTAAAGACCTTTCAAATTACAAAATTCCAAACTGCAATTTTTAGTTTAATAGAGAGGTTTTAGTATAGTGTTGAAAGCACTAAATTGACCTGATTGTTTTGTGTTGCACACTTTTTAAGAAATTGCATCTAGTACACAACTCATTATTCTACTTGACACCTCAAAAATGATTTAGCATGTATGAAATTTCTGTAATGAAGGACAGAGTCTAAAAGAGGTGTGATAATTCAAAATAAAAGGGCTAGCAATAAAATCTCAGTAATACGGTAATCTCTGAGTACTCTTGAATCTCCTGTCTTTATTTCTGTGGAGAGTAGAGGATAAGTTTCTATAGTTTCGCATGGATTAATTTTAGTACCTGCCATTTATGAGTACTGGAATGTCAGTAATCTTCTTGCATTTGTCCTTAGAAATTATTTGTAATTGTTCTAGGTTGTGAACTGGATATTACATTGTTATAAGTTTATATAGTTTTTAGAAACTAAAGGATGCATTGTTATATATCTATACTAGCAAACAGTTCATGAAGATATAACTTCTGTGGTGACCGAAACTATGACTGTGGAAACCACTTACGTGCCTTCTGCATACCTGGAAGAGATCCTTCACCTTCTGCAAGCCTTGTCTGAAGTAGAAGAGCGCCTTAATTCTCCTGTTCTGCAGGCTAAGGATTGTGAGGATCTCTTCAAACAAGAAGAGTGTCTTAAGGTAAGATAGTAAGATTTTCTTATTGTGATTTTATTCCATTATTTTTGGGCTTCTGTATACTGGATGGCTGCACTCACTCTTAGAGACCTGTGTTTTATCTGTGCTCAGACACTCTCTGTGATGTGTACATGTTTTGATGTTTATACAAGAAGGCACATTGGTGCAAAACAGATCTCTGAAAAGTTATTTTTAACTGTTTCACCTGTATTTGAAAGACATGAGCATTGACACCTGGGTCAGAGCAATCCCAGGCACAGCTACAGCTTGGGCAAAGAGGAGATTCAGAGCAACCCTGCACAGAAGTACTTGGGGGTGGTGGTCAATGAGAAACTGAACACAAGCCAGCTTCAGTGTGCACTCGCAGCTCAGAAA
>JBCJKH010015591.1:0-16137 GCA_039877255.1 Loriculus beryllinus
GTTACAGCATGGTAAGACTGCTGCTATGAAGCATCACTACGTAGGATTTCCTTTCCCTGTAATTCTAGTACTTTTGCCATTCAATGATAAAAGGAAATACACTGTGTTGACTACTCAGGATTTTTACCCTCCTCTCCCTTCCCTGAATCTTTAAAGGTTATATAAACTATAAATACTTAGTGTTTATATTATGGACTATTTTGCCCTTACACTAAATGAATTTTCCTCCTAGGGAATGCAAAACACTAAACTGCTGTTACTATATTGATCTGTCCTTAACTGGCTTTATGAAACAGTGTACCCTTTGAAATAGCCATATTTTCTGAAATGTGTATCACTGCAAAGTTATCTTAAATGTGAGAAAGCAAACAATGAAATTTACTTGAAATGGTAAGTTAACTATCATGCACTACATGCACTATGAAACAGGAAAAATACTTCCAGTGATGAATGAATGGCTGACTTACGCAATAAAAGGAAATAAAAGAATTAAACCGATACTTAACAAGAAAGATTATTCACTTGCCTAATTTACAACTAGTAAACACCATTCATTCAAGAATGACTTTCACAGTTTCATCTTTAGTACTGACATGTAAGAACACCACCAAAACACCTTTACAGACACAGTAAAACCATTCTTTTCTTTTTGAGCTAGGTACACAGTTTAAGACACCTGGACAGAAAACTGCAACCACTTTAAAGCACAAATTAGTTGGATTTCAATAGATAAAGCATTATTTTTCCTTCGGGTTGCATATACACAAGGAAAATGCAATCTATGTATAGTCTAAATAATATAGACTATATAATAATATATATAGTCTAAATTTTTTACAGTTTCATCTCCCTCATCTATAGAAATATGTGGAAGCACCAGGTAAGAGACACAAGAAGCTTACATTTTCATAGTTTTCTCTTCACTGGCATAGGACTAATTCTCAGCATAACTAAATAATTAGTGTCACTTCAAAGCAATTTAGAAAGAAACCCATAACATTACCATGTAATGTACCTTGTTCATAGTAGCAGGTACCTTGGTATACTATTTAAAACACAAGTGAGTGCATCTACATTTGTGGTTTATTTATTCATACTAACTAAAGTTGCCTTTTAGAAAGGTCCTAGGAAATGCTCAGAAGCCTGATAATAAATCATTTTCTGTTTCTGATGCACAGCAGCTGCTAGGTTTCTGAAGCATTTTAACCTAGAAAAAAGCTAGCCTACATACGCATGCAATCTGTAAACACGAAATGAAACCACATTTCTCGTAATAGGAAAGTAATAATTAACCTGCATGAACTGCTGTCCGATTCATTTTCTTCTTCACTTGCTCTATCATCTGTCTCTTGTCTGTCAAGCCAACGTGCACCTCCACAGTCATCTGCTGAGAATTCAAATGTAGAGATTTCTGAGGTGGATGCCATTGGCCAAGGAGGTGAATTCTGGAAATCCTGTTGGCTGGACCTTCTGTAACCAACTGATGTTAAAGGAAGGTTACCTGAATCTAAAAACTTTGTGCCCCCAGTTGTTACATTTTGTCCTCTATTCCAGAAGTCTCCCTCCTGGTTTTCAATTGCGGAGTTAGGGGCTGACGCCTGATGACCAAACCACCTCCATCTGATTTTTAAAATCTGCTTCACATCAAACTCTTTACGAGAACCAGACATCCTTAGTGAAAGCCAGTGATCGTCTAGGCAACAGGGTAAGAAGCAGCACACATAAAAGATTTGTGCACCCAACCAAGACAAGAGAAACACATGCTCTGCCTGTCTGTGGTAAGCAGATTTTCTACAGGAGGGGAGAAAGCATTGCATTCAGACAAAAAAAGGCTTCTTTAACGGCATATAATTTGAATATCAACAAAAGGCAATAGTGAAAAATCCTCAGATAAAAAGAGGCGGTGAAACAATCACCTCAATCAGGAAAAATGCTAATCGGTTTACCCTAAAAGCTCCAAGGCTGTTTCTGTTGCTCTCCTCTGACCATTAGCTTTCAAACCCACAAACAGTATTCATTAAAGCCCTTTCAAGAGCTGAATACCACCCCCTTTTCTTAAACCACAAATGACAGAGAAGTAATTCCTGTACTGCATCTTAGAATCACTGCTTCTTATTCTGTTAACTCTTGCTACTCAGAGGGAAAAAAATCCCACAAAAAGCAAATTAAATTCTTCCTGCACTGCAGCAGAATAAATTTACAGGAAAGACTTAAAACCAGTCCAAAGATAACTGATTATGCTGAGGAGAAACTCAACTGTAAATAATTTTTTTCCCATTACAAGACATGCACTAACTTAAAAAGAACAAGAACAGCCTGGAGGGCTCAAGGGACTCGTACTGGGGGTTATAAAGCCTTTCATCTTGATGTGCTTTGATTCAAATCTAGGTCTGCAGTAACTGAAAATTTTATCTTAAATGAGCTAATGGTTTCCATTCACTTATATATCACTAAAAGTGAAAGCAAGAAAAAGCTAACTGGTCATTTTCCAAGACATCAGAAACACCCCCTGCAAAACAGACAACAAAAGACGACTTCTCAAACGGCTTTTTTCTAATCATACAGCATCAGCTGTTCCAGATCAGTATAAAAGTACTGTGAGGGAACAGTGAAAGAAAGAGATCCATACTTTTGAGACAGAATTCTCTCTAGACAGACAATGTAATGTATTAAAATACCCAACAAAAGTTTTTATTTGAATGAAGAAGAAAAGCCCGAAAGTACAAAAGAGACAATGACCTATTTACATTTCCTATGAAAACCAGCTTATTTTTCTCTAAGACATATGGAGTTAGTTAGGTATAAAATGCTGAGACTCATTCCAATCACATGCAAATAGTAGTAAGAATTTCAGAACAACAAAGAGGCACTGGATTTTATCAGTCTTTCATAAACAGATCCATGTTTTAGTCTTCACAGTCCTGTTAGTCTGTTCAACTCTCCAGGATACACAGGCAACAAACTTATAAAGAAGTACTTCTTTTCTACTAACAGTTTTCATCAAAAGTGAAAGTCACTATCCCTCAGATGAACACTATGAGCTACAGCATATGTGATCTTGTAATCACCTGTAGTATTCCTTGAAAGAGGTTCTATACAGAGTCCATACAAAAACTTAAGTAGTGCACAGTTTTACCACCAAAACCCACAAACACTGTTTCATACCCAGTGACAGGAGTAAATCATGCTATTATCTTGGGAACCATGATGCTGAAAAGGCTAGTTTTAACCTGGAAATCTCACTCATCACTGCTGAGAACACATTTATTAAAGTGCTTCTCACAAATGCTAGCTAAGCTAATTTCTACTGAAACAGCATTCCAGCTGTTCTCTACAGAGATGCTGCGTTGCAGAACACGCACCTTGGCAGCATCCTGGCATACCATAAGCTATATATCAAGGGCTTTGCAGCAAAATGGTATAACATGCAGACCCTACTCATCTTGCACACATATAGCTAATTGTTAAAAGCTTAACTGCAGTGTTTAAACACCCTAATTTGTCTAACTACAAGTTGGGTGAAATGACAGTATAGCTTAAAAAGTAATAACAATACAGCATCTTCTTTATTTATCCTCTTCTTACATTCTGCATTGGTGTCAGGTGGTCATCAAGGGTGGAAAAGCAGGATGAGTGACTGTATTTGTTAACATTCATCACAGCAGCAATATATTAATTACCCATTTAACTATAAAAGTAAACTTTAAATATGTTTATATCTGCTGGTACAGTAAATCCATTATACAGAAGGACTGACCTGAATCCTTTTTCTTGTGTAACAGACTCATTTAAAATTCAAACTGTCCCAGAACAAGTCTAGTGGCAGATTTGCAAATTCTAGCACTTTTTCAGCACTTTCTCATTACTTACTGGGAAATGCAGCCTAATTACTGCTTTTCTTTGGCTGCAAAGCTATGGGCTCCAAGAGAGGTTAGAAAACAAAATGTACTGTAGTTTCCAGTCCATAACACAAAACTGTTTTCTATTTTCCATAATTTTTCTAGATGTCTCAAGCTCTTTCTCCTCCATACACTCTCCCAAATTACAGCCCTAAGACAGATTGCATAAATATCTAAAGTACTTATTTTTCATATAAATTAGATACAAGCTTGTATTACAAATGACAAGATGAGACAAGCGCCACTTAACTCTTCAGTTTAAATTGACAGCAATGCTAGGAAATACTTGAGGGCCTCTTCTTGTTCTGGACAATCTTTATCACTATGAATAATGCAATAGCTTTTATCAGGTCCCCTTCTGGGAATTAACAGACTTTTGAAATCTCAAATTATGAACTACGAGGATTTTCACTTACTAAGACCACCCAAACCTCATCTTGTCTGGTGATTGGTGCTCACAAATCCAAATACCTACCCATGTCTATGGTCTCCAGCCACACGTCAAACACACCAACATACTTCTGAAAGAACTGTGAAAAAGATAAGCTGAACAGCACCATCTTAGTCAAAAGCAACCACACAGACTTTGTAAAGATTCCAAAATATTGTTTTCATTTCGTAAGGCAAAGGTTTTCATTTAATGAAAAAACACGAGTGATTATACCCATTTTTTTTTTTTACTTTTGTCACTGTTGCAGCCGAGTTAACAATTTCTATTTTGCAGTTAATCATAACATTTTGAATACAAGTACACTGTCCTCTGTGGGAACATAATCCTGTTCACATTAATGGGGTTGTGTAAACTTACTCTGAAGACAATTTTGAGCACTCTGGTTTTGACTGATCAGATTGATATTCTCTAAGAGTGGAGTACCTGAACATGTAAGCACAAATCTTCTCTCATACAAGCAGCCCCACAAAGTAATATATTCCTGCAGTTAGCAGTGGGGCACGGTTTCTCAAATTCTGCTTTTTGAACAAAACGAAAACCTTTAAATGCACACCTTAAGTTAAATCTGCAATTGTGCAAATAGGAAGCACCAAGAACATAAGATGACAGCTTTGTAAATTACTCTCTTCAAGATGTTCAGAACAATTTATCTCCACAAAGATATAAAAATATTTTTTTCACTAGCCGAAACTTCACTCCACTGACATTCTTTGATACTACGTATAACGCTTATTCACACAAGTGTTAAAGGAAGATTACAATCCAGAATAACTAGTTAAAATATAGGCAACATTTTTACTCTTAAGATACTTCTACTGTTTAAGAGGAAAAACACACTAAATATTATTAGATACATCACAGAAATATAGAAAATAATTTAAATAATCAGATCCAAAGGGTTTTGTTCATGATGACTTTTCGACTAGGAAGCTACCTAAATTTTTAATTAAACAAATATTTATGGATTACTTTTCTGAGGCACTTAGAGATTTCAAACTCAACACCACTTTTCATGGTAACATTTTTACTGTCACTGCCATGTTTTAGCTTCCAAAAACTATCACCACTCAACTTCAAGCAAACTCAGATACAATGTTTTCAAGGTATTCATTCTGTCAAATGGATTTTAAATTACCCATTTTTAAATTGAAGATCTAGGGGTATAAAGGATCAGTCCTTAAGCAATACTAATGATCCTTTAAGTGCAAATTAACAATGAAAATATCCAAATAACTCGATGAAGTCTGTGTCTGGACAGCAAGAGTTATTTCTCCCTTGAGAAGATACTGCTTAGCAAAAAGATTAATTACAAAAAGATGTATTTTAGACATAACTAGACTCATTAAGATGTGATAAAGTAACATATTATTGTCAATGTTCAGTGATCCGAGATATGTATTCTAAAGCATAAGAAAAGTTCATTGACCACAAGATGTTTACCAATTAATCAAACGCATACTTACAGTATTAAAAGGCATTCAATATTTAACACCTTAAAAAACCCGGATTTTTAAAATCTTAACTTGAGGCATTAAAATAACTGTTCAAAGAAAACTGCTATCACCAAAACCCAACTGCAATTCTGCTTATACCTATTCCTATCTTAAAAGAAATGTTAAATACTTACTTTCTTTTTGCTTCCCTATTCCTTTGTTCCAGCCTTAAGATTACAGAAATAACCTCAACAAAGACTTCAGGAAGATATCTACCTTCATGTTCTATGATTCTATAAAGCAATAATCATTTCCTATTCCAAAGATTTTTGTAAGTGCAAACATTTTTGGTTCATAGTTACACAAATAGTCCCTTACAGCAGAAACAGCATAGCTCATCCAGGCAAAAAAAAGGAAAACACCCTACAGTTACTAACTGCATGAACTTAAATTCATTGCTCTGAGCAGCAGAAATGAGCTGCAGCAAAATTACTGGCACTACATTACAACTTTCTGCCACTTTGCATTGCACATTTCTCTTGAGAGGTGCAAGCCATATGTTTAGAAACACAGACTTCAGAGCAGTCAGCTTTAACAGTAGCATGAAAAGAGCGGTATGAAGCAGCAGCCTGGTTTGCTGTTTATTTTATTCAGATAAGGAGGGGGAAGGGGAAAAAGATTTCCATATATAATAGAAGACTACACTGTCAGAATCTAGGCTCAAACACCATACTGGTTCACCCACAACAACAGTTGTGATCCAACCCATTTATGCTTCTTTAACATTAAAACATTAACACTGAATTTCTATTTACCCAAGTAACACCCAAGCATCAGGAATTGCACCATATACAAGTAAAGCTGCAATGCAGAGCTATGCCTGAGTAAACAGAACAGTAAGTCCTCTGAAGCTTATTCACTCTGGAAAATTTTGCACTCCAAGTGCAAAATACCCAAGTCCACCAGGTCAAATGTGTTTTTTCCATTAAAACTCATTTATATTAAAAATGGACAACACTGTGAAAAGCCAGTCCCCTAAATCACAAAATCAGTTTTTGATACCAGAAGGCTGAGGTAGCCACACAAAGATTAAGACAAGTAAAAGGTTCCCAGTTCATACACTCAAATACTGGTACCGCTGAGTCTAAGGAAAAAAATGTAAAGTCATACAAACTAGAAATACAGTAATACCCCAGCACAAGTTATCTGCTCTAGAAATGTCACTGTTAAGGAAGAGTGGTAACAAAACCACTGTTCTGCAGATATTTACAGTAGTCTTACCGAAAGAAAAGCAAGTTTTGGAACCAGTTTAGGAAGGTACTGACTAATAAAGCTACAAAAGGCCATATACCAGAGACAGGACTGCAGCAAACCCAAACAAAGTAACACGGATATAGCGTCCTTCTATCAAGATGATATAAGCACACCTTTGTAGGTAGATTTGCAGGCAAACTGAAGAAGATAACTTTACATTTTTTTCCAAGACAGCAGCAGTAGCTTTATTTCACCATGAGCCACTCAGTTTGTCTCAAAAACCCACAGAAAAATGGATAAAGGAAAACACTACTAACATCATCAATAGCAGAGCGGATGCTTGTTTGATAAAAAATTATAGGTACTCAGCTCTGCACAAGGCCCTTACAGAAAACTGTCAGATTACAAAACTGTAGAAGAACAGTGAAGTAGATTTGCAAGCAACTAGGTAATACAAGATAGTGCTCCATGCGAGACTATACAAACATCTAAGAAAAATATATTGAGTTCCATGGGCAAAAAGTTTACACTGTATTTAAATGTCAACCTATGTAATGCCACAGCAGCTGAAGCAACATATTTCAAGATAGAGGCTTGAGCATTCTAAATGAATGATCCAACACCAAAAGACATCTCAAGAGACTCATTATTTCTCTCTCAATGCGGACCTCTGCTTAATTAGCAGCTTCAGTTAGCACCCTCCACCTCTCAATTGGGATTTTCAGCTGCATAAGAGGTAACATATAAGGATACAATTTTATTACATATTTCTAAAACAAACGGTGTGACCTCATCTGGAATTCCTTGTATGCAATTGATCACTGCATCTCAAAAATAGGTTCACAGAAAGGCAACGCAAATGATCAAAGTATAAAACCAACAATCATCACACTAAAAGGCAGAATGCTTGTAAGAATCATCTCAATGTTTATAAGTATCATATTAACATTTATAAGAAACGTGTCTCATTACTATGAAAAACCAAACTTTTATTTAGTTTTAAAAATTAATGTTGCATCTATAGATGACACGCACTTAGAATATTTTAGGAACCCAATTGTGCATAACGTTCCAGATGTCAAACAGAACTTCTGCAAATCCTTGCAATATTAATTCTACTACTGTACTCCACCTGGAGTTGAACCTCACAAGGGACATCAAAGGCAACACAAATGACTTTTACAGGTACACTAAAGGAAGACTAAGGAATGTGGGCCTGCTGCTGAATGGGGCAGGGCCCTGGTGGCAAAGGACACAGAAAAGGCTGAGATATCAAACGCCCTCTGACTTTGTCTTCCTAGCAAGATCAGTCTGCAGAACTTCATGAAGTTCAACAAACGGAAGCACAAAATCCTGCACCTGGGGAGGAACAATCCCATCTGCCCGTACATGTTATTGGTCACCCAGCTGGAAACCAGCTTTGCAGAAAAGGACCTTGGTGACTGCCAAGCATGGTAAGTATATATACAGGAGCTGAAGAAATCAATGCATGAATTCCATGCTATTGAATGGAAATGTTGCTCCATAGCAGGTTATTCTAATCCCCCTGCTAAATGAAAATTACTTTCATAAAAGAAGAAAGAAAAAGTGTCTTACTTTTTAAAGAAATACTTCAGAAGCATTTTGTTAGAACATTGCCAAATGTGTACATGCACATGTTCTTCCCCCTCCAGTATGGTATTACGATTTTCTACATGCCAGCTCTAGATATATATTATTTACTTTAATATGTATGGTACAGAAGAGCATTTTTCCAGTTCAGCTTGCCAGTAATGATTGCTCCTTATGCAGCTCATTGAACACAGATGAAGCAGTGACTATGCAAGAAATGCCACACAAAGAAATTATTTCAATTACTTATTAAATATATGAATTATAGAAAAGATTTTCAGAAGCACATTTAAGGGCTCATATTCCAATTAAGGACCTATGAGATGCATCCTCACCAATCACTACTAAAAATCCTGTTTATAATTAGACACACTAGCAGCTGACAGATACACATTACTAGAAATTATTACCTTGTAGAGTAGGAGACCAACTCTTTCATCTTACTTCTCCATTACAACTGACATTTACATCACTAACTCTAAATCTGAAATTAAGCACTGAAATGAGAGATCAGTATCAGACAGCAGTATTCATAATCAAATAGTCCCAGCGATGCTTAAATTGGATTATACATATATTTGTTTATAAATACATAATAAAATGCCCTGTATTACTTGCTTTAATTACAGACATTGTATCTCAATGATAGTTTCTTTCATGTTACAATAAAATTCGCAAAGTTGTAAAAGCAACATGATTAAATTAGAGACGTTAATTAAAGGTTTCCATTGATTTTACCAGTGACTTGGCTCTAAGAAATATCATTATGAAAAAAACACGCAGAACAAATCATGGTACATTTAATTATCCCCTTCCTTCTAAAACAAACTACTCTTCTGCTTTGGGTCAATGCTGCTTAAAATAAAATGTATCCAAAGCACATAAGGAAAAATATCCTTTAATTCCGTATTCGGATAATATCAAATCTCAGATTGAACTGTGTCTCAAGTCACCTTGTATCCCTAAATATATCAGAAAACTGGTTTCTTACATTCTCCATTTCATCTCTGCAGTTTCATGTAGGTTCCCCACTGTTGCTTATTTCAAAAACTCTTCTAACAATAACTCCAGTTCTCCTACATGGTTCATCTCATATAGTATCCCTAACCTAGACTCACACATACCCCTCCCTACTAACTACCAGGATAGGCAGGACAAACAAATCTTTTGTCATATCAAGACCCAGAAGCAATGGGTTCATCACCTGGCAGGTCAAGCAGTATTGCTTATTTGGCCTTCACTACCTACCCATATTTTCAAAACCTTTCAGGAATTTAAACACAATAAAAGCTCCATTCTGTCAGAGGTTGACTGGAATTTGCAAGTAAACAGATATATTACTAGGGAGGAACTGATAAACCAACAGACATGAAGCCACTTTGTCTGGAGAACTTACAGACTCACGAGCTGCTGATCTTTTGACTCTTAGTATGCACAACTGCCTTAGCTTGACAGGCTACATATCACTTAAGCTTAGGATTTAGAAACAAAGTAGAACAGAAATCATCACAATATCTGGTTGTTCAAACACAACTATGAGCTCCTACCCTTCCACAACTGCGTACAACTGAAATGACCTCGAGAAAGAAGGCAACAATGGTAGAAATCTAGACTGCCTATTAAACCTTTCAATCACTTAAGAACTTGCAGAGTTATCTGCTCAGCTATCCTAAGAGACATACTAATCCCCATCTTAACTGCCTCATCCCTCATTTTACAGGGATCCTAAAATGTTTTTTGTTCTGCATAGATAGTGAAGTAGACAACAGCAATATAAATAAACTGCCATAAGGAACACAGGATAGTAACGCAAACTGTTGGCACTCCAAGAGGTATGAAGTCCACCATACCATGCTCAAAAAAGAGAAAACTCAGTCTTAGGTGGCTAAACTGTCAGAAGGCGTAACTGAGAAATAACTTTCATTATTTGATAACCATTATGCTAGTTGTCCTTTTTCTCCCGTGTTTGGTCTTCCTGTTTGTTTGTTGTGGTGGGAATTGTTGTTGGCTTTTATTTTTTTTTTTGTTTTTAATTTGACTCCTATCTCTCCTCTCTAAATCTTTAGGGAAATACAAAACTAATCCTGTACTACTGCATACAAACCTCACAAGATTTAGACTGTCTACAATCATTTGCTCACCTACCCTCCCCATTTATTCAAAGAATTCCTAATTTAGCTTTCACTAGTTATAAAAAGTATTTACCATCCATTGAGCTTCAATAATGCTTGAATATTTACTGAAACTATCCCTTAATCTGGTTTAAGTACAATTGTTTTTTGGTCAAAACATCAGTCAATTTCCTATGCAACAGTGCAATTTAAATTTGTATTTGTTGAAGAAAAAAAGAATTTATCAACAAGTGAGAAGAGGTGCAAAAAAGGTCAAGCTCTATTACTTAGCACTTGATTTGCTCACATGTTTATAAACTTATACTTTTAGTCAATTACTTTAATTTCCTTGGGATGCACTCGCAAGTTTAAAATGCTATGGTTCTTGGTAAAGATCTTGCTAAGCTTCATGAAGCTGTAACATCATTAAATGCTCTAGTTTCTTAATGTTTTAATTATAGTTTGAATGAACAAGCTTGTAATTACATTTACACCCAAAATATCATTTCTTTTACTGAATGTAAAAGAGAAAGATTTAAACTCTGATTTCATCTTTGGCAAGGACCAAGTGACCATTTAATATTCAAAAGTACTTCTGTTCAAAGTATTAGAATATTTTAGATTATCTAAAAGACAAATGCATATGGATATAATGAATAACCAATGTAGAATGCTTCACTTATCTGGAAGGCAACATAAAACATCTGCTCTGGCAAAAAGTAAGAACTTGCTTACAAACAATCCAGTCACCAAAACCACTGACAAAAACCTCATCTTCTTGTGAGCTTCTCCTATGTCTCCTCACCACACACATACTGAATGTAAATGTTAAATTAATTTGGTAATTCAGCCATATTACTATTTGTATTCTTCACAGTTCAGGTTAGTAAACTTCTCTGGACTTGATTCTTGTCTTAGGGTAGACTATGAAAATGCACCATACTACATAGCTAGGTGCTGTGAATATTTAATCTGTCCTATGGGTATACTTTAACCTGATTTTGACAAGTTTTGTTGGCTGTGAAACTGAGGCTACAGTATGCATAAGAATGGTGTGAATTGTGGGGGGTTTTATAATGAATGATACTATTTCCACCCAAATCAACTCAGATCTGTACTAGACAGATTATATCATCATGCCTACAGAGCATGTGTAATTTTTGATACCTGCATCCTCTTAAAGCTTCGTAGCATATTGGAGAAAGGGAGGCTGAGGAGATGGAAGACACAGAGAAACAATCAGCACTTAAAGAAAGACCCTAAAAGACATTTGAGATCATGCAGTTCTCTCCTTTTGGTTCTGAATAGCTATGACTGCACAATAGTTTAGCTACTTTGAAAGAAATTTTTGAGAGCAGGAGGGTATAAAGACCCTGTTCTTTCCTCTCTCTTCCTTTATTGCACTTTCCCTTTTATGAGCAATGTATACTGAAAACAGATTCAAAAGTGCCAGAAAGAAAAAGGGTGCTTTGAAAGTGAAATTGCTTGTAGTTCCATAGGCTGCAAGATCTTCCTATTCAAAGTCAATATTCAAAAGTGTTATGTATAAACAGTTCCTGCAGTTGCAAATAGGGACACCAATAAGCTACACTGAGCATGAAAGGGTTACAAAACCATAAGCAGATCACACTACCACACTTTCTCACTTATTCTGAAAAAAAATTGTGAAACATGGAAGGAAGAATAAGAAATACATTCTGCTCCATCTAAGTCCACCTTTAAAATATATTGTCTATTAATCAAACTGATTAAAAAAAAAAAAACAAAGGTGAGAAGAGAGAACTTCTGGGAAACTATCTGGAAGCAGATACAGCAGAAATAGTTTAAAAATAGAAACATTTCACTCAACTGAAAACTTACAACCACAAAGTCTAACTGTTTCCTATGTTCTGTGTTTAGGTCTTCAAAAGACAGTCTTTTTTGTTTTTTTTTTTTTGGTAATTGCTATTAATATGGCATTTCAGAATAAAGTTGTACCTCGGGCACTATTTAGTAAAGAAAGCATTTCCCGTACACCCGCTTTTCTTACAGGGCTGTTCTAATCAGAACAGAGATTGGGGGCGAGGGATTCCTTTTTAAACAAACACATAATACTACAATCAAAAAACAAAGAGCAATGAAAGAAATAATAATCACTGTTCTGGCCTCATAATACCCAGCCTTTCACAAAATGAATTGCTTTTTCATTTAATATCATCCTTTCCAATGCTACTGGTGTAATGCTTTGCCAAGGTGACAATTGCTTTGTTGTTGGAGACAGCCAGCCTCTCTAGCTGAACAAAAAGTCTTCAGTTGCAACCCACAAGAAATAATTAAGGAAAGACTATTAGAAACAGGTCTAAGAACATTATCCACAGCACTCTTGTTAGTTACTTAGGCTTTCATCCTTTTTAGGTAAGACACATTCTGCTCCTCCTCTCCACCATACAAAATCCAGTAAGTGTGGGCATGAGAAACACCTTACATTTTCGAGACGTTTTTCAAAGGCTTAAAAGGCTGTAATTATGCAAAACACTTGGGCAAACTGTGGCTTTTTGAAACTGTAAGGGGTGACATTTCTCAAAGTTAAAAAGGTCTTTATCCCATAGGTAGGAAAGGTGCTTACATTCTATATCTAAAAGGATGTCTAGAACAACTGATACAGTCTTTCACGAAGTGCTCCCACCACTGAATGTGTAATATAGGGCCATACGAGTTTTCACAAAACACAGTAGAATGTTGATTTAAATGTCAATTTCTTGAACTAGAAAGCATTGCAAATTTTAAGCAAGTTGGTTAAAGTATTACTAATTTTTAAATGAAGTTCAGTTCTTTGCAGTAGAGTCAATACAGCATATATCGACTATATGGACAAAAGCATCAGCTAAGGCAGTGGGACAAGTCTATCCAGATGCATTTTCGAAGAGATAAAGCCAGTGTTCTACCATAAATTTTACTGTTTACAAAAACAGCCTTCTATAATTTTATAAACAGTTTTCCATTACTTCTGACAATCTGACGGATGCTCTTGGAAGGATCCAAATTACTAAGAACTATTCTTCCAAGTATATCCTGTTGTTCTGGAAGACATCAGGATTTTTAACATCACTTAGAATTGAGGTAATTAATTGGCAAAGTATTCCTCTGAACAGATTGAAATCAATACCTCTCTCATCTTTACAGAAATTCATCCTCTAGAAAAATGCCAGCATAAGTCCACAAGATGTAATTATTAATCAGCATCTCTGCCTGGCAATTAGTCATTTTACCTTGCAGTACAACAGGAATAAGGATTTCTCCCATAGTGATCGACCTTTTCAGTTCCTTCTCTCCAGAGTACACTTGACATTTGTTTCAAATTCTTTAACTTCCACGACCACTAGAAGAAAATGTGCAGACTCAGCCTAAAAATTCTGACAATCTGGAAGAGGCTGGCTATTTTGGTAAGTAGAGCTAACGCATTTTGAACTACTGCAAAATAATGGAAAAATAACCCCCAAAACCCAAACCCAAAAGTCTGTTCTCAAAGCAAATTCTGAGGAACCTTAGCAATTCTAATAATCTTTAAAGCTCAGAAAAGTGTTGATGTTAACTCTGTTGGAAGGTACCATCAAGGATATAGATTGACTGAGGAGCGAAAGAAATGGAAAACAGGCAAAAAGGGGGAAAAAAAAGCCTGACTGGAGGTCAATCCTTCATGACCAGAAATTAAATAAAGCCCACTGTTCCCTAAAAAACATGGCAGTCACAAAGGACTGTTTTCCCCAATTGCTTGATGCCATACATACGTGACTCAGTGATAATAATTTTCTGATTATCATTGCTGTCGGGCTAACAGGTTGGTTGGGAAAGGTTACTAAACAGACAAGCGAGAGGGGAAATAAAATGGTGTTAGCATCTTTGCAGACAGAGACGAATCTCAGAGAACCTGAAGGAAGACCAACTGACACTTGTTTGAGTTCCATTCCCATGTTCTAACCCTATGCTTTTATCAGACTTGAGTAAAGCCAGAAGACAACATTAAGCTTAAGCAGATGCCTCCCAAACTCTATGTAGGCACTGAGCTTGTGGCATCAGGTACCAAATGCATCATTCTGCTCTCCAATACTAAAATACCTGCTATTGATAAGAGCAATGCAGGGTGAGAAACAGGTTCTGGTGTTATATAAGACCTCACTGAATGAAAACCCACATTAATGGACTAATATAACATGAAATACTGTCCTATTGTTGGTACTGATGATTACTATAGCTAGTGGCAGTGATTTGACTGCCAAAGTCTGTACCACCTCAGCAACCATAAACTTAAGAACATGCTCCTTAGGTATTCTATAATCATTTTCTTATAGAATGGTTTGGGTTCGAAGGGACCTTAAAAATCAAGTTCCAATCCCCCTGCCATGAGCAGGGACACCTTCCACTAGACCAAGTGGCTTTTTGGGACCAGAGAAATAAAAATACCAAAGTGCTATTTTTATATCTGTTTCTAGTTTCTAAGCATGAGAAACTTATAAGGATGAATTAAATTTAGCCTAAATCCTCAATACATTGACTAAAAGCAGGGGGGTAAGGGTTGTGTAGAAATAAACAGCTGAAATATAAAAGAAATTTATAATTAATCTATACAAATAAAATAAGAATACTGAAATTTCTTCCAACGGTTTAATAAGAAGCAACACAAAGAAATGAGAGCACAGCAGTGGACTAAAATTCTAAACTTCCTAAACTCATAGATGTGATAGCCATTCATCAAAAATGCCCAGAGAAAAGCAAGACCTTGTAATAACTACACACAGAATTTTCAAGCACTTTGCCGTCATCAGTAATGAAAACTATGTCTCAAGGGTTGGGTACTTCCAGGCTAGAACCATCCCAGAAGATAGTTACAAGGACACTGCAGCTGGTGCTCAGCTATTAATCTGAGCTAAATTTATTTTAAACAGGCTTCCTGTTATTCCTGCATGTAGAACTACAACATTCCTCTAGACTTGTGCTCCTGGAAAACTAGTCAAAGGTTACAGCCCCCCTGAACATAATTATATAATACACTATGCCACTAAGTTTAACAAGAACCAGAGAGGTAGGAAAAATAAAAACATAAAAAACTACAAAATCACAGAATGGTTTGGGTTAGAAAGGACCTTAAGATCATTTAGTTCCAACCCCCTGCCATGGGCAGGGACACCTCACACTAGACCACATTACCCAAGGCTCTGTCCAGCCTGGCCTTCAACACTGACAGGGAGGGAGCATTTACCACTTGCCTGGGCAACCCATTCCAGTGCCTCACCACCCTAACAGTAAAGAATTTCTTCCTTATAGCCAATCTAAACTTCCCCTGTTTAAGTTTTAACCCATTACCCCTTGTCCTGTCACTACAGTCCCTAATGAAGAGTCCC
>JBCJKH010015593.1:2640-16019 GCA_039877255.1 Loriculus beryllinus
TCAAGGCCAGGTTGGACAGAGCCTTGGGTGACATGGTTTAGTGTGAGGTGTCCCTGCTTATGGCAGGGGGGTTGGAAATGGATGACCTTAAGGTCCTTTCCAACCCTAACTATTCTATGATTCTATGATCAGGTGAGATGACACTAGAAGCCTTTCTGCTTGATGGCTGGGTAAACAAGGAGCTTACTTCATTCATCAGTGCAAGTTAAGTGGAACATAATGCCCATAGGCTTAATTTGGTGTCTCAGAAACTAGAATAATCTCCTTCAGCTACAATATACTGTGCACAACAAAACCAAATGAAGACTGTCACTGCATTCAGCAAGCATGGGTGTAGGCAGTGCCATTGCATATTGAAAGCACCTGCTGGTGGGCATAAGGGGTGAATTTCTGTGCATTTTTTCCCCCCCTAAATCAGATAAATAGCTGGAAACTTTGTACCTGCCTGAACATAAACTTGAGTTTTCAGTTCCTGGATTTCTGAAGTATCCTCTTCAGAAACCTCTTTAAATTACATGAATTCAAGACTCAGCAGGAAAGTTTTGACCTCTTGAAATTCTGAATCTTGAATTCATATCATTTAAACTGTGGAATCATGTCGTCTTCCTGGTAAAAGATTAATATTCTTCCAACTTAAGGTGAACAGATTTCTGCATATTGTGTGCCAGTGACTGCTCTGTCTTAGAGTAAGTCCCTTTATTTACTGTTCAATAAAAGATGAGTAAAATCACAGCCTTCTCATGGAATAGTGGTAAATGAGATTTTTCTGTCAGAACAGGTAGCAAGGTCTCC
The DNA here is from genome assembly GCA_039877255.1 of Loriculus beryllinus. Lineage (NCBI taxonomy): Eukaryota > Metazoa > Chordata > Aves > Psittaciformes > Psittacidae > Loriculus > Loriculus beryllinus. The sequence goes on from JBCJKH010015593.1 coordinate 3,433, forward strand.
AGTTGTGTTTGGCTTTGCTGGTGCTGTTACTTCGAGACTCAGTTTTACCACAACAGTAATTTGGTCATCTATCAAAATAAAGTTGTATAAATGTATGACATATATTCTTATCAGTGGTAAACCAATAAGAAATTTAAGTGAGTAACAAAAAATAAGTAATAAAAGTAAGATTAGTACAAGTCTAAGAAACAAAACAAAACCCTAAATCCAGCACCATTAACTTTTAGCTTTTTTTACTATTAAAACATAAAGTTGTGGTTCTTACTCTGTTATTTAAAAAGAGTAGGAATCCCCTGAGAAAATACTGCTGTCAGTGTCACTCTTACAATAAAAAGAAACATGGCTGTTATGCCTTATAATCTGCAGGTTGAGGGTTGTTTTTCGGGGGGGGGGGGGGGGGTGTATGTGTGTTTTTGTTTGTTTCCCCCAGGGTCTCCTATGCAGTGAGTATCTTTAATTTTAACCTTAGAAAAGATATTCAAGAAGTCTTTCAAATTGTGGACTGATGGACCTCATGGAACCTTTTCATGCTTACCATACTCAGGGGTACTGTATGCACATGTTTTTACGAAGAGACAGTTTATCAGCCAAATTGACCCTTTAAGACCAATGTGGACTTCAAAGCATAGGGGATGGTCTGTGGTCTTGTTTCGGTAGTTGACCACAAATACTAATCTTTATGGTAGGAACAGTTCCTCTTGGAACATGTATAGATGGTTCAGCGTGGCTTAGTAAGATCCTTCAAGCATTTCCATGTAGAGAGTTTAAATGTTTATCTTATTTTCTCTCTGACCAGAACAAAAGGATTCTGTTGTATACATATGCCATGTACTTCATGTGAGCACAGGGAACCCTACCCCAGTGGATGAGAGCTGAGCTTTTTAGGTGGAAAATGCTCCTTTGGAGTGAAAGAAAAGCAGCCTAAGGGGCAAGCTGAGAAGCTTGTGAGTTACAAGTTCACAAGCGAGTGGAATTAGGGAAAGTAATGAGAGAGATGTTGATATTTGGAGGCAAAGACCCATATTCAAGTCAAAACCAAGATGGTTATTTTAGATGTAAAATGCCAGGGATTAAAACCAAAGTATCACTGAGCAGGATCAGTTAATAAAATAATTAAAATCATAGAATCACAGAATGGTTTGGGCTGGAAAGGACCTTAAGATCATCAAGTTTTAACCCCCCTGACATAGGCAGGGATACCTCATTCTAGGCAGTGTCACCCAAGGCTCTGTCTAACCTGGCCCTGAAGCTGTGATAGCCTTTTTTTTTGTTCTGATATTTAAGTAGTAACAATATGTACATCAGTTGACTTTGTCTGCTTTGGAATAGCTGGCTTCTTTGGTTTCATCCATCCATTTTCACCTCCTCAGCTAGGAAGAAAGACACAATAGTGGATGGACATGAGGTTTCTGCTTCTTTTAAAAAGGTGTATTCAGATGAAATTATAAGGCTGCTTAGAATTTTGTGTTAAATTGTGTGTGGTGTTAGTTGGTGTTAGTGTTTTGCAGCTGGCTAGTACTTAAACTTTGCCAGCATTGTATTGCAGTACCTGAACCTATTGTTCTGTCAGGTAGTACTACTGAAAACTACTGATTCTTCTAAGGAATCATCCTTTACCCTTAAACTATCGTTTCAAAGCTGTGACATTGCTTTGAAGTTTCCTCTTCATATATTACCATGGGGGAAGCTGCCGTGCAGTTTGGCAGTGACTGTGGGGTGAAGGACTCAGGGTCAGGGAGCTGCTTTTTCTCTGGATGGTACTATACCTCAAATAAACATTCTTTCCCTAATTACTTTTGGGGCACTTCTTTGAGAGCAATTCATAATAGGCATAAAATTTCAACACAGGCTATTTAAAATGCTGTTTTTATTCTTGCCTGTTAACTCTGACAATTGGAACCCTAAGGAATATTTGAAAAGCTCTGGTCACAATTTCACAGGTAATAGGATCATAAATAAACATCTATATGCAGATAAAGACTTAACAGAAATCCTTTCCTTGAAGGAAAGCCTACTCTGCTGTTCTAAATTGCTGGATTTATCACGATAACATGCAAAGTACTACAAAATGCATGTGCACAACACCCCCTAAACAATTAGGGACGTGCATCCTGTTGTGGTGGGATTTAGGATTGGAAAGCTGAGGTTAGCTTGAATAGTTATTATGGGGGAGGGGGAATCCTGAGAATGTGTTGCACTTGAAGTGATTTATCTATTTATTTTTTTCTTGGAGGTGATAAGCACCTGCAGTTCCCATTGCATTGCCCTGTAAGAATTGCTCTTACTAAAATATTACTTGATTTATATGTACCCCTCAAAAAAATACGTAGAGCTCTGCATAAATTTTAATTCTGGTGTAGTTTGATCATGTTAACATGTAGATAAGAGTAAACTTTCACGTACACACATGGACAAATAGAGAGCAAAAAATTGTAGCAATTTAAACTGTATACTGACTGAAAAGAAAAAAACAGATGGAGTGGACCTTGAGAAATGGGAGACGACAGAAGTTCATTTGATGCCTTTGGAGGAAGGTGAGGAATAAATGTACAATGGTTTTTTTATCCTTTTTTTGCCAAGTTTTGCATGGAAAAATTGGGTAAATTTTGACTCAGCTCTGACAAAATGAGCAACATAATTATTGTTGCTGTGTTTAACCAAAATACAGATCTGCACTTACTCTGTGCAGAAGAATTTGGTTTTAACCAGGGAAAAAGAAAAATAAGTAAGAGTAAGTCAACATAGCTCTGCTAAACGATCTAGTTTATGCCTAAAGTGAAGGGGCAGAGGGTCTTCTTTGTAAGAGCCTCAAAAAGGTCATAAAAATCTAAGAATGTAGAAGATGAAGGGGAGATTGGTCTTGGGTTTTTACTGTTGTTCCCTTTATAATACTGCTAATTTGTGTATAGCTTCTTGTCTGCTGGGGAGTCTCTCTGTTCATGATTTTTTTTTTCTTTTCCTGACAAAATCACCATGTTAAAGGCTAAATTTTAGTCTGAGTGCATGAGTTGGTAGTGATAATGGCCACATTTGTGAGCTCTCAGATACCAGTAATGTTTTCAAAAGCATGCAAATGAAATTCCAAGGCCATCCTTCTGTTAGAGAAGAAATACTTCTTCATGTCTGGTATTTTGTATCTCAACAATGCTTGGTGGTGTAAATGCTGGTGTAAATATAGCAGTCACAAAAAAAGAAGGTGCTGATTTACTGGAAATAAGTCAAATGCAGGTTTAACAAGTGCCTCTGAAAGAAAGCTGTGATCTGGATTTGTAGGGAGTGACGGTTAAGCTGCTGTGAATCTGTCTTTGGTTGGTCACACAGAAGTAATAGCAGAAATCACCGTTGCTCAGATTTTTCTCTAAATATGTAGAAAATGTTTGCATACCTGAAATTCCGGGTCTGTTTGCCTTGATTTTTTTTAAATGGTTTTAGATAGTATAAAATTGCACCTGTATGATGCATCTGTGGATCGGTGGGGTTTTTTTTTGGTGTGCTTTCCTGCTGGCTAATAGACAAACAAAAGGTACACTTTCTTAAATGCAGCCAGCCAGCCAGAAATAAATGTGTTTTAAAAAACTACAGCAAACACAAATAATTGTTGCAGTTTTCTGTGTAATTGTGCAGTTTTCTTGGTTACAGTTATTTTTGGTATTTTTTTCCTCTGTGTGGGTGCTTGTTCTGTGCCTGTTATTTCATACACTACCCAAACTTAATCCTTCTACTTTTTTAAGTACAAATCTCTTTCTACTTGTAGTGCACTTCCACTTGTGCTATCTTGAGAGAAGGAATTTTCTCCTGTCATTCTGCACACCTAATTAAATTCATTAATTAGAAATTTAGCGCCATTTTCAACCCTTTTTGCATGAGTGTTTCTAAATTATTCCTCCATGTATTTTTCATTGCCATTAGCAGAGGTGAGTAGGCAGGAGGTCATATTTTAGGATATAGTAGTTTCATCACATTACTTAAACACTGTTTACAACTGCAGTGATTATAAAGACCTGTAATTTTTAGGCTTATTTTTCTTTTGAGATTTCACTTGGTCCTAAAATACTACAGCAACTTCTATAAGATATTTAAAGCAATTATAATTTCTGTATACATTACTACAGACCTGAATCGTAGGTATCTCTTTGTTGTAATCTTTAGTACTTCTAACGTTTCTCTGTATGATAAATATTTACTTGAAATACTTAACAGTATCATTTACAAAATGAGTTCTTGCAGGTTTCTTCTTTCATGCTGCAACTACACCTGAGTCTTTCAAAGTACTACTTTTATTCTCTTGTTTTGGCCCTCTCTTGAGCTGAGACAGCCAAATAGTTCAAATTCCTCCTCCGTTTGACTGTGTCTCTAATGCAGTACACTGCTTCTAGCTTTTTGCAGTCAAGTCCTTGAAGGAAATTCCCTCCCTTCCTGCTCTTTCCTGGACACTGTCAGTACATGGATAACTTTAATATTTGAAATACCAGGCAAACCCATGCCCTGTTACAGGCTGGAGTGGTGGGAGCTGTGGTGTGCTTTTAGACAGGATATCCCATGCCCTTCTTTACTAGCTGATCTGTATTGTAAGCGATGAAAACAGTGAGCCCTCACCTGAATCCTGAGAAGATCCACCTTCTAACTACAGTTAACAGCTGTTTTAAGTCTCTAGTGTCTGTAGCCGAGAGTGCTGACATCTGCAGTAGGGCAGGGTATGGACCCAAGCCCCCATTTTATGGTAGTACCTCATAAAAAGTTTGAGATATGCTGTATAGCTTTCTAGTATGGAGCATTAAATGGGAAGAAGGGAAGCATTAAACATGTCTATGCTTGTGATTTAGGGCACATTTTGCCCAAAATAAATAAAGCATGCATGTCTTGGGATAATTTTCTTACTCGCAAGAAGCAGCATATTCCCTCCTTGTAGAACACCTGTGTTACTAATGGCACTATTTCAACTGAACTCTGTGGGCTGGCTGGTTGGAATCTCCCTCGTTAATGCTTTGAAGGAAAATTAGACCTGGAATCTTCTTTGCTCTGAAATTATCAACAATATTTTAACAAAGCATTTGTATTATTTTTTTTTATGGTAAGTCTATTTACATAATGTACTTGTGCTGGTTTCTGCATTCAAATAAAAGTGAATGTTCCTATATAATATTTTATTCTGAAAATTATGTTTCTAACCGGTGAAATCTCCCTTTTCCCAGAGGAACTCTAAAACTCCTACACTGTATATAATTGTCCAACACAGAGTAGTCAGTGTATGTTTGACATCAACAACTGTTGGCAGTTTTCATATTATTACAGCTGCTCCAACTTCAGATGTTGATTTTATTAAAAATAAATACTTTTAAAATAAAATTAGTAATGAAATATGTTGTCTTTTGATTTCAAGGAGTGTCCTTCTGTCCTGGGGAGGGGGGTGTGTAGAAACAAATGTTTAACTTGCATTGTATTACTTATGTCCTCATCAACTCAGTTTCTTTGTTTCACACCATAGATGGTATATAGTAGCACAGTTACATTACAAATTGCACCAGGTTCTTGATTGTGGTTTTTTAGTATAGAGAAAGTCAAATTCACAGTAGAAATGCTGATGTTTTAAAAGTGCTATGGTAGAAAAGTATCTTTCTGTGATCAATATGTTTAAGTTGTTAAGGCATTTCCATCCAGTCTTTATTCTGTGAACTTTTTGTAACTTGCTGTCTAACCAAGCTCATTAAAAACAGTTGCTAAAGAGCTCTGTTTGAACCTGTAATAGGTGAATCCTTTAGCTATTTTTTTGTAAAGTAAGATTTGCAGTAACAGCAATCTCCTATGAACACTCTGCAAAACACAGAAATTCTCTTATCATGGAATGGAAATTTCTAGTATGGCCGACAACACTGATAGCTAACTAGTGCTATATTAAATTGGTGGTAATCTTTCCCAAGTTGCCATTGTGATGGATGACTATTTTTGAGGTATACATGGTAGCTGTATGTCAATTCCTGTTAATTTTATTGTGTATTTGGAATTCAATTAGTATTGTGCCCTTGAAAATGTCCATAATAAAACACTCCTGTTCTGTATATGCTTTGCAAAGTAATATATGTTAGCACTTATACATGGGACTACCATACGGTGTATAAGAATGAGGCACGTTTAATACCAGTGTAGTGATTTCTTTTGAATTTAGCAGCAGTCAGGATCTACATTTTGCCGTTGTCGATATTAAAACTGGAATAATTATCAAATGGTCCATATTTTTTACAGTACTGTAAGAGGAAAGTCCCCTTTATATTAAAATACAGTGTTTCTGGAGATAACAGGCAAGTCTTTCTAGGATTACCTGCCAAACAAAGCTTTTATGATGATTACAGGGTTGTAATGAATTCAGTATGTCTGTATTTGCATACACTTTTAAGAAGTTAGGGACTTCTCTGTGGGGGAGATACAACTGTTACATCTGTTCAGCAGTGAGTTTTAGCATTAAATCTAACCACCTAGATTCTGTATACGCATAATATCTTGCTTTTGTCTTTGGAGCTACTGCTGGGGAAAAATGTGGGGGTTTTATCAGATTGGATTCCTTACACAGCTACCCATACATCTACCTCAGCATGTAAGGCAAACATCTCTGTGTGAGAGGAGGAGCTTGTGTAAGATACCTAGATGCTATAAATTCACAGCTAATGTAGTGTGATGGCTTTGAAAAGCTCAAGTCTGTATCTTTTACTTCCATGGGAATGATCACAGATTCCCTTACTGAATCAATTAAGACCTTAAATTTCCAAGCCATTAAGGAAATGCATTGTTGGTCTTCTGCTGGCAGAAGTGTTCATAGGACTGTTGTCTAGGGCTGAAAGGATCGTGACTGTTTAACTTCACAGTTCCTGTTTTGATGGTGTTTTTCTGGTTTGGTTTGGGGTGGGTTGGTTTCTTGTTTAATTTGGGGGGGAGGGGGGGTTGGAGTATTTTTTGGTTTTTGTTGTTGTTGCTATTTTTCTCAGAAGATAAGACAAAGCATGCCATTAGGTGAAGTCTAGAGGTTTGATGGAACTATCTTGAATGTGAGCTTCGAATAATACTAATTTCTAAGGCTTGTAATATGTGACCATTGTTAACCACACTATCAGGCTAACCATCTTTCAACATTGACACGATTTACAGTACTGCTGTTGAGCTTTGCTCTATACCAAAGGTAAAGGTGATTTACCAGCTTGTAGTTAGGATGTTCTTTTCTGATTATGTAAGAAATATTTCATATTCTGTGACAGACTAGGGTGAATCGTATTTATCATTAGTAAGTATTTCCCTCTTAAAAGAAAGAGATCAGTGGTACCAGGATAGACACCCTAGCAAAACAATGTAAGTGGAAAATGGGATATGAACCAAGATTCAAGGGAAATACTGGTAATTTAGAGATTAATGAAAATCACCATATCTAAACTTGGGTTCCTTATCCATAAACTGTATTGGTGCTCTGAACAAGTTTAAAGGAGTTTAATAATGAAATTACCTGTTAAGCAAGCTGGTTTTCAATATTAAATTACTCTTCTCTTTCTCTTCAGTTCTGCTGAAGGTAATATTTAAAAAGGTTGAACATTATCATTTATGAGCAGCTAAATTACCATAGATTACTATTAAGGTTTGATATCAGGCCAAGATTAATTTTTACTTGATGTCTAGTGTTTAAGAACAAGAGATGCCTGATGGGGCACCCACTCTTTCTTGAGTGCCTGCCAAATCTTGTGTGTCAGCATTCCCTCTGATCTTTTAATGGGGGTTAAAAGGAGAAAACCAAGGTTTTTATTGCAAGTGGAAAGCAGTTTGCAGTAGAGAGATTTAGGTTTTTTTCAAGTTATAGTAGCGATGGTAGTGCATCAAATACCACTTTATTTTATAGGATATTTTTCTCTTTTTTTAAAACTCTGAAATACGGTAGAGAATAGGAAGAGGGAAACATAAGTTTTGTTACCTAATTAAATGCTTTAAAAAAAAAATTCTTTGAAGTTTACAAATTAATGTTGGATTGAGCTTCACGGTTGGTTTGGGATACCATGAAAGGCATCAATTTGGCACCTTTTTTTCAGATACTTTGCTTAGTGCTGGGGTTGTGCTACCTAGTATCTGCACCCAAGATGGTTATGGGAGCTCTCTGACCCTTTCTGTGAAATGTGCTGGGAAGCAGCCAGTGCACTGCAGTAGAAATCTCTATGGCTTTTTCCTCTGTGCTTTCTCTTATGGCAACGTCCTGGGCAAATTAATAGCGCATTAGATGTACTTACTGAAAAAATTATGCTATCTTTCCCTGTGGTACTTGAGACTATAATCCCTTCAAAGAGTTAACATATTATTAAATCTATTAATACTGTTTTAATTTCTATTGCATTTTATTTGTGTATAATATTACTGTTTCATCTGAATTAAATCTTTCAGATTTGGGTGGATTTGGTTAGTTTCCCCCTGCCTAATTATGGGACTACAGATCTGTCTTCCCTTGCACATGCTGTTGTCTTCACTTTCCTCAATACCCAACTCATCATTAACTGTGCCATCAGGAAGGAAAGCAGACTGCAAGCCTGCAGCTCTTCCTGGGAGCTACGGAAATGCATGATCTCATTCTCTGACCAAATGACCTGAAACGTGAGAGAGCTGAAGTTGTTCTTGCAAGTGTGTTTTTCTTTTGTGGAATATAATGGCTATGCTTTGTTAATTCAAAATTCACCTTTTCAGGCAAAAATGTGGGGTTTTTTAGACTACTAGCGATTAATAGATGAGAGTCCACTATGTACTCTGTTACTTACAGCACCAGAATTAATGCGCAGTATGTAATAATTTAGTCTCTGTGTTGGTGAATGATGAAATCACCCATACAGATTCCTTCCACAATTTTTACTTTTTCCTTTTCTCTTTTCAGATGAGGTAGGAAAACAATAGCCTGCAGTGTTGTGTTTCCCAAAACTACATATGCATATTCCCTATTCTGGTCCGTTAGGCCTGAGAATAAACATGGCAGGTTTCTGAGAGTTTTTGCAAGCGTTTTGTTATACCTTATTGATCAAACCACTAATGCTGTAGAAAGCAGTTTGGATTATATCTCTGGTTAAGCAGTTCAAATCATATCCTGCCCTATCCTTCTGATAAAACCTGTGTATGTAAGAGGACTGTACCCTTCATAAGGAGCCTGTTTGAAAATCTGTTGGTAGGATCCATTAATGCTACTAATGACTTTGAACCTTGTTAGTTCATGGGGTTTTAATACCCACACTAAAATAATCCCACCTACATCTCATGACACTACTTATTCCAGTAAATACAAAATATAACTTGTAATACAAAAAAAACATTGAATGCAGTTGCTGCTGCTACTGTTTGATTTCAAGGAGTAGAGAGGGACAGCAAAAAATTTTAAAGTAGGAAGCAAACACAATGAATTGGAAAGTCTTGGAAATACCTTTGGGGGGCAGCAGTGACTCAGTTTTTTCAGGATGGGGCCATAATTCCCCTGGGGACTCCTATATCTAGCCAAGGTTTACAGAAAGCACCTTAATTAAAACAAAAATAATAAAATAGCAGAATGAAGAGCAGAACAACAGAGATGTTGTTTCAGCTCTTGGGAAACCTTGTCTTTTCTCTTGGGCTCCTTCACTGCTGCTGTGTGCTCACCTGAGCAAAGAGATCTTGGGCACCTTTTGCATTTGCCTCCCAAGAAGCTGCTGGAATAGCTGCCATACTGCCCTTCCTGCGGCTCTGGTGATGACGGCATGGTTTTATTTTCTATGGCAGCTGGACTGCTTGAAGCTGTCCTGCTGTCAGTCAGCTTCTGTGTCTTCCTTTGTTGGTACATGGCTAAGCAAGAGTAATTTGTGTGGATAGAGAAAAAGAAGCTGTATAAAGTGCACAGATGATGTAATGTGGGTCAAACCCCCACAGAATGAGGTGTCAGAGATGTAATGTTGATTTTATGTGCCATAGTTGTTGTTTTGGGTTTTTCTGGGAGGAGTAGGGAGGTGTAGTTCCCATTGTACAAAGTTGGGAGGAGTAGATGCCTAATTTTTAATACGAGCAGTTTACAACCATTCACAGTTAAACAGTTTATAGGATTCTTGGTAACAAAAGGCGGTCTAACTACAGAGGAAACGAAAACAATATAGTGAGGATATTTACAATGTGTGACCTGTTTGAATTATGATCTTGTTAGCTATGCAAAAATGACAAAAACCAGAACCATCCCAGTGAATTAAATGTTTAGCCTTTCATTAATGAACTTTTTGATATGGAAGATATGGAGGAGGCTAATTTTTTTCCCTTTAACATCAAAAGAAGCTTGCACTTTGGGTGAACCTGTTCTTTCTTAAGATTCAGCACACTAGACTTCAAACTAGGAAAAAAAAGAAGACAGTATTTTTTCTTTACAACTAGCCCACACTAGAGTGTTTAGTTTCTGACAGTAAATCACATGCCAGGGTTTCTGCTGCCCTTTTAAATCAATAGAAGGTGTGATTCTTTTCCCTGTGATTTTTGTTTAACTTCCCTTTTGTAGTTGATCTTAATTGTTCTTATTTGCAGGCTTTAAATGTTGATGGACTGTGTCATTTATAACCCTTTTTCATTGCACAGTGACCTTCATAGGGAAATTTCATACATGTTTTCATTGGGCTTTGGTGGCATTTTTGTTTTATGCATGTAACTGAAACTGGCAGTAAAATTTAGTATGCTGAAGTATTCCTTTCTGATTAAAGCAGTAGTAGGAAAGTCTGGTTGCAGTACAGGTAGAAACATTTCAAGATGTTTTGCGAACCTACACTGAAACTATGGTGACACAGATTGCTAAACATAATGTCTCCACTGAAGGAAGTTTTGGGGTTTTTCCTGGACAAAAGCAACCAGCTGTGAATTTTGTCCCTGGACTAACACTTCATGTCTCCTCAGTTGCAGTTCATCTACCCATTGCATCTAATTTCTGTGCTTGTTGGGAGTTGTACGGAGGTGCAAAGAAACCCCATGTCCCCTCTTAGAGGATTTATTGATCACCCTGTGAAGATAAATTAGTTTCACCCAAAATACACTCTCTCTGCAATGAAGCTTTTGCTGAACTAACAAGGTGGTGAGGGTATGAAGAGATGATGGAGAAAGGGTAATATTGGTACAGTGCAGTGATAGTCTGTAATGCAGTTGATAGCTTTAGATGTGCTCAAGTGTAGTAACAGCAGTCTACCTATGTCTGCATGTGGCTGGGCATAGGCTTCAGAAATGCAGAACAAAGCAGAATAAATTAGATTTGACCTCCAGGGTAGTCACAGCCATCTTTGCATTGGCTCTTAGGTTAAATTAGACAAGGAAGGCCAGGACTGATAGTTTGGTTTGATTATTTTCAGTAGCAGTGGTCGAAAAGAAAAGTTTTGTGTTCCTGTTTATTTGCCTTAGTCAGATATTATCTGCCCTTTTCAAGAAGATACGAGATAGGTAAGCATGACAGTCCTATTTTTACTTTTTTTACAAGCATCCATGCCATGTGATTTTTTGAATCCCAGACTTTGTGGCATATAAGGCATATCATGTGAAAGCTTTAGCCCTTGGACTGGGATATTGTAACTAGCACAAATTTGCTCTCCTTGCTGAAGGTTGATGACATCAGCAGCTCATCTCTGGGAACAAGATGACCCTCTTTCCCTCTTAGAAAGATGCAGCTCAACAGTTCAAAGTTAGAAAAACATGAACTAGTTTGGGTTTAGCTAATTTATGGCTGTACAAGAACAGAACTTTCTCATCTTCATTCTTCTTTGCTGTACTTTTGAGAAGCTTGTTCCAACCCTTTCTTTTTTTGGCCAGGCTGACATGAGCTGACTGTGTTCTCTTGGTTTTGTTTGGTTTCTGAATTTTAGGAAGCAAGGCAAATCACATGCTTTTCCATTTCTTTTCTATTTCTCCTTCCACTTCCAATTTTTAAATATATTGTCTGGTTTCAACCAGCCCTAATTCAAAAGTAGAAATATCAGAGATACATAATTCCCTTAAGTTACATTTAATTTGGCTGGGGTTTTTTTAAAGGGGATAAAGGAGAGAGAGAGATGGTGTTTTCTTGGATGGAGACACTGTAGGAGAAAGGAAAAGATAGTAGCATAAGCCTAATTGTATACCAGAGAATCCAAGATGGGATAAGCATCTGTGGCATAAAGGAATACAGGATTCTCCTTTTACTTTAAGTGTTCACAAATATCCTTGAGCTTTTCATTTGTATTTTCTTCATGGTTGCTGTAACAGCTCTGGTATGAGCAGTGTCTTCTAGGTGGCTGCTCCAAATATTTTGTGTTCGGTTCCTTAGTACAAGAAAGACAAGGAGCTATTGGAGAGGTTCCAGCGGAGACCACAAGGATGATCAGGGATCTGGAGCATCTCTCTTACAAGGACATATTGGAGGACCTGGGCCTGTTTAGTCTAAAGACGAGGAGACTAAGAGGGGATCTCATTAATGCAGATCAATATCCCAAAGGTGGTGCCAGGAGGATGGTACCAGACTCTTTCAGTGGTGCTCAGGACAGGACAAGGAGCAATGGCCATAAACTGAAACACAGCAAGTTTCACCTCAACATGAGGAAGAACTTCTTTACACTGAG
>JBCJKH010015594.1:0-29724 GCA_039877255.1 Loriculus beryllinus
GTAATGATCAAATGTCAGCATGGGAGAGGCGGCAGTGACAGCTCTGAAATGTTTATTATCCTAGCCTGGCTTAGGAGGGGAGCGTGCCGATGCAGCCCGGAGCTCGGCACTTGGCACAGGATGAGAGGCGGGCGCCGGCTGGCCCAGGGATGGATGCTGCTCTGCGCCGCCAAGCTAATGGCATCGGCTACTTGCCTCTTGTGGTTTTGTGCATTAATTGTCCACGGTCACTGCTGGTTTCAAGCTGTTCAAAGTGGGCAGTGGTATTCTGTTTCAGGGGTCTGCGTGCTGATAGCAGGAGATCATGGATTTCGGTGGCTTAAAAGGCGCTTAAAACATTTTTGATTACTTAGAAATTATTGCCCCAGACATGCCTGAATGAGACAAGACGCTTTCCGTAGGGGAATTTAAACTTCCTTCATACTACCACACCACATGGTTACTATCAGCAAGGAATCAGTTGGAGGAAACTATTTAAAAGGATGATTCTGAAAGGAGTGTGAACACAAGCTCCCGCTGCCTCTCCAGGTCGCAGAGGCTTGTGTCCACTGCCTGGCCTGTGCACTGCAGCAGGGGGAGCACAACAGCTTGCAGAAACCTGCAAGTCCCCACTTCTGATAATGTGAATGGAGCTGTCATAAACACACTTTAAATGTACTGTTCAGTGCCAGTTTTCCTAGCCTTTAGAGATGGAGTGGAGTGCAACTATTTTTAAAGCTAAGCTTCTCTCCCCCTCCAGTTTCTCTCTGGGGCCTCAAAGGCTTGAAGAATTGAAGCAGAATTCTTCACAAGAGAAAATACATCCCCTCGTACAGAATGGCCCCAGGTTTGCTGCTGGGTATGATGTTCACATTTTTCTTTTGCTGAAGCTATTCCCATATGGATAGCCTTTCTCTTTCAAAAAGCATCTGACTAGATCATTTTGGCTCTTTCCCATTTCTCCTTTAAATGCAATAGCGGCAGGGACCAGTGATTAAAACCAACCAACCACCACCCCAAGGTAAATAACAGGTTCTCAATCTCTTTAGATGCGTCTCATGGAGGGATAGTCTGTCTGCTTTCTTAGAAAGCAGTCCAAAGGATCCTGACTCAGAAGATGCTTTCTCCGAGCATCTCTATCTTGATCTAGCATCCTTTAATCTTGTTGATCTTGCTTTTCATGAGTACTAGGTTATTGCAGCGCACATTTTATTAGGAGTAGTCTAAAGGCTGGCTTTTGTCAAAACACAGCTGGCTGGTCAATCTTTTTCCTAAGTAAATAGAGGGGGTTCATAACTGGGCTTTTACAGATCCCAGATGACAAATTTTCTATATAAGACCACAATATTGACACTATCTGTGTCTAGAGCTGATAAACGTTATTGCATTCCTTTCCCATATGTAATGTTATTAAAAATAGGTTGGTCACAAGGGCTTCTTATCGAAGTCCCTTGTTTCCCTAGAAACAGTGACCAGCATTAACCTTTCTAAAAGTAGCCCTTGTGAGAGACAAATGTCTTTAGTTGTCAGTGTCACCAATTTAATCTAGGGGAAATGTGCTGCATACTCTGGTTCACATTAAAAGAAAGCAAATAAACCCCAGAAAGGCAGGAGTAACATGTGCAGTAGCAATTCACATCAGGCTAGCAAGGAAAAATAGATGGATCATGTTTGAACCAGTGCTGGCTGTGTCCCTCTCTAAGTGACACCAGCACTGAAATTGCATTGGCATCAGCTATGAAACAGTTGTTTGCAGCCCCAAAAAAGAAAAGGGAGGCGTGGGAGTGAGATTGTGGTGTTCATATAGGACTGATGAAAGCTGAATATTTGCAGAACAGGAAAAATGTGATAGCAGCATATTTGTACAAAGATGCCTTCTTCTAAGCAAAGTAGATGATAATAGGGATATTGTGTTCGGAAGTAAAGCCACTGGCAATGTGAGAGAGGAGCAGGAAGAGGGGTATCAGCATGCTATATCCTTGTGGCATTGAGATAATCATAGTCTTCACACCAGATTAACAGCATCTATAAATCTGGATGGTGTACGCAATTTACCTTGTTTCAAATCAGGAGTGTCTGCTTGAGGGTTTCACCATCACTCACCATTCACCTAAGGAGCCTGAGATCACTAGCTCTATTTTCTATTTTGCCAGATACAAAGCAAAAAGGTGATGAGTTAGATCCAACATCAACATACATCCGTGCTGTGGGGCACACAGCATCTCCAAAGGAGCATTGCTGGAAAGGGTGGGAAGTGATTCTGGTTTAAGGAACCAAGGAAGAAGAGCGCAAGAACCATTCAAACACCACTCATCTTCAATTCAAATGCATGTTCCTTTCACAGATATATCCAGATTAGGACTGAAAGCTTTACCCCCCCCGCTTTAGCAAAGGTCCCTCTCCTCAGCTTAAGCCTGCCTTGAGATGTGCACGTCTCTAGTAAAGCAGTGGTGATTCTTTGTCTCTTGGTTGCATTCCCCAAATGCTAAAAATACCAGGTTGCTAAAGCACCCAGGTCCCCAGACCTGCCACATCAATCTGCTCCCATAAACTGCTCTGCTTCTTACAAACCCGCTTTGTCTGTGCAACCTGTCACTGTCCAGTCATCAGGAAAACAACTTCCAAAATAGCGGACTCAATACGCAAACATTTTTCTTCTTGCCTGGTCACAAACCAAGCCATTTGTTCTTGCGGGCATCGAAGAATTCCATGAAGCTGTGGATAAGCTCTCTCCTTGCCTCCCTTTTCCTCCTTGGAATTGAGCTTTCTAAAGCCCTAATGTATTGTTCTCCTTTGTGGCTAACAAGCATTATCCACAATATCTATTTTTCCTTGTGCTTTTATATTCAATTTATGCTAGAACTGAAGGGAACCTATATATACCCATGGTGGTAAAAGCAAATCAATCTGCACATGTCAGTTGTTTGGCTATTTATGGGTTGAAGTGAAATAAGACCTGAGTTACTTATGGAGCTGGTTTGACAGGAAAAATGAGTTTACAATAACAAGGCCAGACATTGCCTAAACTCAGTCTCACAAAAGAGTTTCCTGAAGCAAAGCAGTCACTAAAATTGATGCCTACTTTGTTCATTATCCGTGATTCACTTTCTAGGCAGAATCAATATATTTAATTTATTCACCCTCCTGCCTTGCTCATGAACTGGGGAATACCTGTGTATCCCAAACCTAAGCCTATAGGCTTGGCTTTTAAACCTCTGCAGCCCAGGAAGGGATTTAAAGCACTTGACTGGGCTGTGAGAACCCACATCCTAGCTTTGTTGCTTGAAGGCAGTTTGGCTCACATAACCAAATTCCCTTTACAACCACTTGTCCCTTGTGCAAGAAGCTTTGATTTTCAAATTCTAGGGGAGTTGTACGTGAGAGTATGAGTTTCCATACTCTCAACCCCCCAAGCCCATGGTAATTAAGTCCTAAGGCGCTTGGAAAAGCAACACTTGCCCCTGTGAAAACACAGAAGCAGGAAAAGCTTCTTCCATGAAGTCATGGAGCAAGAATGGAGTGGCAAGGAGCGTGCTGCTCCCCACTGACATTCCTGCCCCCCTCCCCTCACCAGGGCGCAGCCACACGTGTCCCCTCCCCAGGCATTGTCTCCTCACCCAGGATCCGGCAGACAAATATAGGCATGGAGGAAAACTGCAGATGCCTTTAAACAGTTATCACCAGTGACCTTGAGATAGGGGCATATAAAGTCTGGACCAGGCAGAGCCGTGACACTTTCTGTGTGCTCTCCAGGGTGAGTACCAACCTCTCTCACTTCTAAATGCGGGTGGCCAGCTGTGCTCTAACACTGTACTGTGGGTTTGATGTGACTAAAGTTTTCACCTGGCTTAAGTCTTTAGTAGTAATATCACTAGACATGTAATTTGTGCTACTCACCCTAGGATGCTGCTTGAATGCTAGGACAGCAAATACGTTTCCTCTCTAATATTAGTGCGTTCATTTAGCCAGCTAGAATAACTGCTCAGGCAAGTGTCAGGTCCCCTGTAATTATGCATCTGGGTGTACTTGATTAGCCAGTACCTGCAAATCATGTTTTCTGTCTTCTCTATCATCCGCAAGAGGTGACGGCTTCTGCCTTTTGCAATTTTAAGTAGTTTGCTGATACAAGTTCTTTAATCCAACCTGAGTTACAACCCTTGGAGAACTACTGGGCTCCCTTTCAAAGACAGGTGATGCCTGTTGTTGTTGCTGCTGTTGGAGATGAGCCCTCAGCGCTGCAGTAGCTCTTCAAACAGCCCAAGCAAAGAAAGACAAGGAGCTTCCTTTCCAAGTCTGAATGCACCACCAAATTATTGGTGGTCCTGGGTGTGCCACTTAACTTTGTGTAACAGTAGTGGCTTTCTACAAGGAGTTTGTGTTTTCAAGGATCTTCCAACGGTCATATACAAGGGCTGACTCTTCTTGTTAGCTAGAACAGGCTGACAGGAAAGTAAATGTCTTTAGCTCTGTCTTGGTTTTCCCCATCACACTGCCTTTTAAAAATAATACTATGACCATAAACTAATCCTTTCCAATTTCTCTTACCTGGCAATGGATTTGACTCACTGAGTTCTCTGCACCCACAAGCGATGCACTGCCTGGGCTTTGACCTCTCTTGTAACTCCATGCACATGAGACTGCTGAAGATAAAAGGTTTCTCTCCCAGCTGCCATAGTGCTGCTTTACACCATCACTTACCCCCATGGTTCACCCTCAATATATGGTGGGGGGAAGAGAAGAGATAAGAAGGTGTCAGCTGAGTAACTGTCCCTAAGAGGTCTGCAAATGGAGCTAGGTTCAACAGAGTAACTTAGAGCACTTTAGTGTATACCAGGACTTGTGAGAATCTGTCCCGAGTCCTAGAGATTAACTCTGGAGTGGCTCCTCTGGCACTGGCATGTTTAATGTGAAATGGCATTTACATGCTCTAACACTGTTCTGCTTAAATGGATGAACTGATGTAATTCCATTGCTCCACTAGAGCCAAGGCACACTCCCCACGGGAGGCAGACTTTGCCATGCTAGTTTCGAGTTGTGCCTTCTGTTGGGAATTCGGGTCTGCCCAGATGATGTTACAATAATTGGCAGCAGTTGTGCTCGTGTAGGTCCCGAATCTTTGGAAAAGGAGAAAAGTTAAGGCTACGAGTGGTGGAGAAAGTTTTTATTGTACAGCAACAAGACAGAAGGTCTCAAGCTTGTATTGCAGGAGAGGGCTGAATATAAAACGTTTGGCAGTTCTGCTGTCTTAGGGCTTTATGTTCCCAAGGAAGAAATGTGTTGGAAAAAAACCCAACAAAACTGCCTGGGTTGATGAAGAGATATTATCCTTACCAGGATTTTGTTAGAAAGAAATGGAATTAGATTTTGAAAGACTGCAGTGTCTGCCTTGATAGGGCTCTTGAAAATCCCTCCAGCTGCTCTAGATACCGCACAGCAAGTGAAATAAGGGACGAGGCAATATCTGAGGGTCACTTCTAAAGCTTCAAATAGCATCAAATGGTCTCTTGATTTTAGAGCAAACAGATCTGAAACTCTTGTGTGTACATTTTAGTAGTGGATCTTTTTTTCTGTGTTCTCTGGACAGCACCCTGAGTATTTTACATAGCTCTGTGTAAATATTTATATATGCACATATATAGAATAATATATAAGTAAAAATATATCTGTATGATCACTTTAGCAACTACACAATCAAATTAATTGCTTGGCAGTACAAGCCCAGCAAACTGGTCTCACTTTCACACCCATGTTCCCTGTCCTCTCATGGTAAAAGGCTCCTAAACACCACGGCCTTGTCATTTGAGAAAGCAAGGGTAGGTATTAAGGTGGACTAATCAATCTAAAAGAAATATGAAGCCCTTGCATCAGCACTGCAGACACACTTGCTCTCTGCCATGCCTTGCTGCAGGGGGATACCCAGGCTGCTGAGTTTGGAGGCACCAGCAGCTTGGGAAGCTGCACCAAACTGTGTGAGTCCTGGTTTTTCTAATGTGCTAATTCATGCAAGCAGAGGAGTGTGCTGCAGGTAGCAGAGCTGTTTCCAGCTCCAGTGCTGGCTTTCTCCAGCAGGAGCGTGGGCATACATCCCTGGAGCCACATCCAGGGTGTAGCTCACACCCTGGCAGCAGTTCTCAGTTTGCAGCACTGAAGCCTTGCTCCATGATTCCCAGAAAATGCTTGCCTGAGACAAAGCTTGAAGAGAGACAAAGGGCCAGAACAGGCCCCTGCTAAGTGGTTTTTAAAATCACAGCTTCAAATGGTCCCTCCTGCTCTTAAGCACCATTTGTGCCACGAGGAAGAGATCAAATTCTCCGGTGGAGATAACTGTGACCCATGTCAATGTTCTGAACTACACAGGATCTGTTTGGCTTCAAATAAGTTGAGCCAGAGAAGGATTTAACTAAAGGTGCAGCATAGCCCCAAATCTGTGTTAGGTATTTGCGTTTCAAATCAATCATCGCTTTGATCAGCCACCTGCCATATTGTGCTGTTTTGTGTTGCCTCTGATCGCCATGAAAGAGGTTTCTTTTGTCCCTTTCTTTGGCAGACCAGCTCCTTTTCTTTTTCCTCTTTGAGCTGTGCCACGCTGAACCCTTGCCAAGATGATGGACATGTCGGAATTCGGGGAGGCTGCTCCCTACCTCCGGAAGAGCGAGAAGGAGCTGATGATGGCGCAGACTGTCGCCTTTGATGGTGAGTTGCGGTACCCTTTATGCAGTGGCCGGTTAAAGGGGATAAGGGTTTCATCCTAGTGTAGTTCTGGGAGTGCAGACCGAAGCAGGATGCAATGCCTCTGTTGTCCTTGCTGTGCTGCCTCTGCTTGTTTGAGGTAACTGGTTCAACCAAGTTCTGGTTTCTTTATTCTGCAAAGTGATTAAAAAAGCCGCAGGTAGTAATGAATAGAATTAATCTATCAATTTATGGTAAGTAACTAATTAACTAGATTTAGAAGCAAGGTGTATTTGTACTGATCTGCTGCAGTGGGGATTTCCTCTTTGTCCTTTTGAAAGAACAGCACCACACACTGATGTTCCTGGAACGAGATTCTGTGGCCTGACTAGATGCCTCATTATGTTGTACATCTGCTTGATTTGCAGGCTGCATGACAATCTGATGTTAGCTTTTAGTCTCCCATAATCAATTTTTTAATGAAATGGGTTTATATGTGCCCTAAGGTGTAGTAGTAACTATATATACAGCAATAACCACAGCATTTTGCTATTCAGAATAGTTGCTGCAACGGAAGACCTAAAGCATAGTGCAGCTACTCCACACTCTAAAAAGCCACATAGATAACTCAGTGTGAGCGATCAAGATTTCTGCTTTTCAAGGTAAACCTCTGCAGAATGTGCAGGAATAAGGTTAAATCTGATGGCTGGCAGGCAAAGAGTGTGGGCTGAGTTCCTCACTCAGATCACAATACTCTGTGTGACTTTTTAGCAAACACCTTAATTTGGGCTTGGATCTCAGTTCCTCCATCTGCACAGTGGTGATGATGATTATGGATTTCCCATGGAGGCTGAGGATTAGCCAGCACCGATGAAATATTCTGACACCTCGTGCTGGAAGGATCTAGAGGAAACCAAGTGATAGTTTCAAAGGGTAGAGAACATTTGGGAGCCCCGCATCTCCTGCTTGGGCAAGCAGCTTCCCAACACTGTGGATCTGCTGCGGTTGCAGAGGTTTTGTGTTGCTTATGCAGAGAAGTAACCCAGCGGTCCCACTTAGGTAGGCATGGTGTTACTGTCTGGTGCAAGGTTGTGAAACCTCTGTCTCTTTAATTTCACAGGGAAGAAGAAATGTTGTGTTCCTGATGACAAGAAAGCTTATGTTGAAGCTGAAATTACAGAAACCAGCGGTGGAAAAGTGACTGTGCAGACAGAAGATGGAAGGGTACAGAGCTGGTTTTGTCTGATCTGTGTGTAACCAGGCTGGAGCAGCAAGCTCCAGAAATTAGCTGTCCTGCTTGAAGCTCAGTTGCCTGTTCCATGAAATGGGCTGTGAATGGGAAGCTCCAGTAGCTGATGCCATATCAGAATGACACCTGAAAAACCACCAGGGTTAAAGCAGCAATGTGGTGGGGGGTAAATGTGCATCAGCCACTGCATAGCAGCACAAAGTCTGTGAGCAGAGGTATTGCAACCAGCTAGTTCTGGCTTGGCCCTTGGGGTAGAAACCTAGGCTGTAGCTAAATCCCGTGTCTCCTTTTGCAGCCATACCTTGCTTTTATCATCTTGGCCTTCCCCTGTTCTGGTAGCAGTGAAAACAAACAGTGTTACATTCATAGGCTGGGTTTGAGCTGAAGGACTTCCTTCTGTGGGGGAAAACCCAACATGTTCTCCTGTAAGGTGTGTGAAGCAACAGAAAATCCCGGTGTTTTCCAGCATGGCTGTACTCCTTTGTTTTTGCAGACCCTGACTATAAAAGAAGATGACTTGCAGTCCATGAACCCTCCCAAATTTGACATGATTGAGGACATGGCTATGCTGACCCATCTGAACGAGGCGTCTGTATTGTACAATCTGAGAAAGCGCTACCGCAACTGGATGATCTATGTAAGGTTCATTGCAAGGGCAGGCTTCACATTTTAACATGTTGTTGCGTTCTTCACATTCAGTTTACAGCTTCAATAAGTCACAAAACTGAGGTCTTGCTCATCTTTTTTTTTGCTTGGAGCTGGCTTGTGCCTGAATACAGACAAAACAATGAATAAGGTGGTGTCTAGTTATTGGTTTTGCTTGCTTGCCTAGGAGAGGGATGTCATGGGACATATTTCCAACACACAAGGCATTGGAGAGGCCTAGCTTATTTTTATTCTCCTAATATTGATCCATGCCAATACCAGCCATGGAGATTTCTTTGTTAAGAAACAATGCCTCAAGCTTAGAGCACACACATAACTTCTTTTAAGTATGAGCCTATCTTTAGTTCAGTAATTTTATTCCCCTCGTATTCAGTGCTGACATCTGTCTTGTTTCACTCTGGCATTTTCCCCTGCTCTGTATCTTCCCCATGACATCATTAACATAATTTCTGTCAGCACCAGAACAAGCTTCAATAACATCTAATTTAATGAGGCCAAACTTTTGCTCTCAGTTTGCTGCATTCTATTGTGTCTGAAATCAGTTAGGGGAATCTATGCATTTTCTAGCCAATCCCTGTTCTGGCTTTTGATGTTCATCAAAGGAGTGAATCCAACTTTTTCTCATTTAAATTCTAATGGTTAAACATTTTCTGCATTCCTCTAATAGCCCCTCTATGGACAAGTATGGCCTAAAGCACTGCTTTGCTTGTAGATCAGTATAGATAGAAAATTAAATTTGGCATCTTGCCTTAATCCATTTACTGGTTGGGGTTTTTCTTTTCCTTGTAAAAAATAAGACCATCCTGGAAGCAGGTCCTAATGCTATTCTTAGAGGAAGATACCTGGATTTCACCTGAGAGTTGACTGAGTTCATCGTTCTATGTGCACATAGTGCTTATACACATGTAATAACTGGAGTTACAACTGAAAACTCATTCTTCCTTAGGATGACCAGGCCCCAGCTAACTGATGTAGATAGCCCAAAGAGTGACTGAAGATAGAATTTTACCAACTGTTTTTCTTTAAAAGCTGGAAAAAGCTCTATAGCTTTGGCAGAAGAACACTATGAAGTTGTTTTCTTTTTGAACACTCACCAGATATTGCCCCAGAGTGCTCACATCAAATCCATAACAGGAGATTCTCCTCCTAAGAATGGAATTCAACAGGAAAGCTGTAACTTTTCTTCGTAATGGCTGTTTTCAAGAGGAAACAACTCTTGGGGGCTAGCAAGGCATAAAGTCAGACACAGGCCTCTTCGATGGTCCTTTGTTTTTGATGAAGGGGTTGTTTCTGTTTCTGGTTGTTACCTTAAAAATACCTTTTCCCTTTAGAAAACTGTTTAACATCTGTCGTTTTGCTATCAATTGGCAGTAAGAAGTCACTTAGCAGACCAGTAGCTTTAGAAATTCAGATCAAAGGCTGAAATTTGATTCAGAATTCGAACTCAAACCAGAAGTTGGCAAGTCCAGGTCCTCCTTGGTTAACTGAGAGTTTGTTTCTTATCCCATGAACAGTATTTGTTACTTTTGTTTTGTCCTTTCTAGACCTATTCTGGTTTATTCTGTGTGACTATAAATCCTTACAAGTGGTTGCCTGTCTACAAGTCAGAGGTGGTTGCTGCATACAAAGGCAAGAGGCGCACAGAGGCTCCCCCCCACATCTTCTCCATTGCTGATAACGCGTACCACGACATGCTGCGTAGTAAGTGGCACTCTTTGATTTCAGATTTGGTTTTGCTTCATTTAGCTGACATATCTGGTACTGGATGGAAGTTCGTGAGAGCTTTTGCAGCGTCCAACAAATGTGCACATATATGTATGTATATAATATGTCTATATAATTATATATACATATATATATATAACTTTAAGCTCCTCTGACTGTCCCTGTGTAGTTTTGGTGACAGTGAACTCTGCCATACGGATTATCTGCAAGGTGCACCAATTTAGCTGTCTGAACTAGTTAAATCCATTTGTAATAGCTATGGGGCCATGTCCCAGACACCAGTGATTACTTTCCCAACTGCAAAACCAAACTTACTGTCAGTTTATGCTCAGTATTCCAGCACTTATAAGGCATACGCTTGCAAAGGTTAGTGAAAGCCAGCTATCTGGGGTGCTGCACACACACAGAATCACAGAATGGTTTGGGTTGGAAGGGACCTTAAAGCTCATCCAGTTCCAACCCCATGCCATGGGCAGGGACACCTTCCAGCAGAGCAGCTTGCTCCAAGGCTCATCCAACCTGGAATCCACATTGCTTGTATGAACTTGCCATGGGTCAGTGTTTCGCTGACTGTCGAGGGCCTGGGCACCAATCCTATGGCAACAAACTCCAGATTTTCCTTTGGAATTTTTTATCCCTGACCTTCAAGTTACTGGAAAAAAAGGAGTTTATCAGCAGAGGGCAGCAGTGATGTGCTCACGCAAGGTCCTGCGATGCGGCAGGGTAAATCCCAAAGGGAACGTGATAGGAACACTTCCTGCTATTACCTGGCTTTAATAAAACGTGAAGTGCCACAACTGTGAAGGGACAGAAAGAGCTGGGCAGAGGGGATTCATGTGTGGCTGTAAAGAGATGCTCTTTTATCAGGCAAGGGTGAGATATGGCCAGGCTGCCCTATAGGTAGTTTGTCATGCCAACCTGAATAATTAAAAAAGAAAAGACAAATTTGGGCTCAACAGCTGAAATTTCAGCTTGGAAAGTGGCTATGATGTAGCATTTGCTGAACTTGCTTAATAAGATATTAAGGTTGCAAGGTGTTCTAATAAATGCTTATTTCTGGCTAGGCCATTAATAGCAGGGACACTGTAAAACTATAAAGCATATGGCCAACTGAAGAAGCATATGTATGATAGTAAGGAATGGACTGTGAACAAACAGCAGAATTACTTGGGGTTTAGTATTTAGGTGTTCCAATATTGCAGGAGCAGAGGGCGTAGTCAGGAGTAAGAAAAGGAAGATTTTTGATGACAGGAAATTACTTTCTTTATTATGGTTTCCCAGACACAGGAGGAGCATGACTGACTGACAGGTCTGTAATACTGACTTGAACAAAACACGAGAGGAGGACTCAGGGCAGCGCTAGAACTTGCACTGCCAGAGGTCAGACTAGGTGATACTGGGGTTTATCTTTCCATCTTTGCTTTGTGTGATTCTCTCCTGTCCTTGAAGGACTGATTTTGGAATAGTTGACCCCCATTTGCAACTGTAATAAGCAATTTGTACAGCCTCCTAAGCCTACTAAGTTTGTATGTTTTCTCTCCCCTCCACAGATCGGGAGAATCAGTCTATGCTGATCACGTAAGTGCTTCTTTTGTGACTGATCTGAGACTCTGTTGCTGTGAAAAACTTAGAAGAAATAAAATCCTACAAAACACAAGTTGTCCCTTGAAAGCTCAGCTAAATTGCCTGGAACTTGATCCAAGCCAAGTAACTCGCAATTTGGCAACCTGATGGCTGTCTTGAACCCCATGGGAAAGGAGTAGCTAAGGGTTTTATGGAGGCTGGCCCATTTCTGATGCCCTGTCTGGTGCTCATTCCAAGGAGGTGTGAAAACAACTCAGCAGGCAGTTAAAGAAGCTTCTTCTAGGGTTCAGTCTTGCTGTGCCTGTCCTCTTCATACATAGAAGCCTCCTATTCAATGTGGCTGCTCTTGCTGTGTTTAAGAATGCTTGCTATGTTTAAGAATGTCGATTAGACACATCTAAAGGGAGGGAGATGACCAAGATGGGAAAGAAGAGGCGTGCCATTTACTGGCAAGCACGTAAGATGAAGAGTTCTGCACAGTTCACATGTGCTTATGGGTAATGCCAGCAAATCACTGCGGCTTTTCTGTACCTTATCTAACTTATCAGTGTATATATGTATACCTCATATAAACACCAGTCTGGGTGTTTATAACAAAACTTCACGCCCTTAAAGGACGCTTAGTGTACTAGATGTCTGACGTTAAGTCACATTAAGAATTAGTTGCTGCTGTCGTAGGCATTCGCCTATTTGTTCAGTCAATTTAATGGGATTTCCATGGAAATGTCCATTTCCAGTGAAATGGACAAACAACAGGCTGCAGAAATCAGTCAGTGATACTGAGAATTGCCTGTGTACCGTTCTCAGGGGAGGAGCTGGCAGGACAGGAGGGTGAAAGGATGAGTTACAGCTGTTGGAGCAAGTGCCTATGTTATCTTCCTCCTTTCTTTAGCGGAGAATCCGGTGCTGGCAAGACTGTCAACACAAAACGTGTCATCCAGTACTTTGCCACAGTGGCAGCCCTGGGTGAGCCTGGTAAAAAGAACGTAAGTCTGCTGCTGACTGTTTCATTTCAGACTGCCAAGGGGTTTGTGTTACATACAACTAACATCACAGCTGTGCACCTTGAACGCTGGGCCACGTACGCACCTCAGCAGGCACGGTTAAGAAAAGAAACTGCTGGGAAAAGATACTGATGCTTCCAAACGGCATTACTGAGAGCATGCTGTTCCGAAAGTAGAGAGGCAATGCACACCTGAACTTGCCAGCTCCAGATGCAGCAGTAAAACCACCCCTGGTTCTGAGCAGCTGCTTGTTGCTACTGTTTTTTCCAGGAGCTTTAGGTTTTGTGTGTGTTCAATATGTTTCTGATCATGTTATATCTGGTCAAAAGATGGTGGAACTGTGAAGATTAAGAAATGTGATCTTTTTTCACATGGAAAATAGTCTTCAAAAGGACTAGGATTATCATTTCCCATCAAAATATCTCTTTTGTCGAAAGCTTTTTTTGTCCACAAAAAGGAATGTTTTGACAAAAGATTTTTTTCCAGTCAGCTTTCCTGTATTTCTCTTTGTGCAAGTGCTGTTCTGCTTATAAGTGCTCTCTAAGGTTACAGTGAATACTGTATTCATGCTGCTTTTCATCTTGTGTTGCTATGAGCTTATTAACTATGAGCTTCATTAACTATGAGCTTCATTGCACTTGAAGGCTCCTCGCTCTTTCGTGGTGAATTAGCTGGTTCCTATGAGCTGTATTTATAAGGCCAAAATTTCAGCCAGGCTTGGATTCTGTATGCATAACTCTCATCACCAAAATCTAATGTACATTCACCTGAGGCCTGCAAGACTCTCTTAACAAATGATTGACTGGTCAGGAGCCAGCTTCCAGCGTGCAATAAGGTTAGGGCTCATAATAGTATCTGAGATCTTGTGTGCTCATGGAGCACCTGTGCAAAGAACAGATATTACAGATGGAAAGTATTCCATGTAATTTATCTGCTCAGTTCACATTTTAGTTTCATTATCATCACCCTCTTTTTTTATTTTTTTTTTTTTCCAAATATTCCAAGAGTTCAAGTGCAGCAGCATCTGTATCTGCTCTGTTTGCATCCTTTTCTTCTTACCAACTGGCACCTGTTTCTTTTCTCTGCTCAGTTAGTTAGCCTTTTGGTTCATTGTGAAACATCTCCAGAACAGAATCAGGTAGATGCTTGGAGCAGGGGTTAAACCAACCACCTGGGTAGGAACTTGGAATTATCACTTGGTTATTTTGTGATGTACGGTGAACATGAAGTCAGAGCTGCATGTGCTTTTTGAAGGAAGGCTTCAACAAGTCCTGCCGGTATTGTTGCCCACTAGACATCTAACCTTGCTAATGCTTGTCTCCTTATCTTTTGGGGTGTCCTTCATGTTAGTACTCACATTCTTTCTCTTTTCTCTTTTTCCCCTCCATTGTGTTCTTCTTTTGACAGCAACCAGCTACCAAAACTGGGGTAAGTCATCAGCTTTGCTATTTTACCTTTTCCACCTGAAAACGGTACTGGGCTCTGTCAGTTTGTGTCATAAACCTCAGTGTCTCACATTGCACAGTTCCCCAGCAAAGGATCCCTGAAGCCCAGGCAGTTAAAGTAAAGTAGCGTCCTTCAGCCAAATGAAGTTTGTGCAAGTGACAGTTAATGCTTTCCTCATCTCCAAAACCCTCAAATATTACAGGTTCTGAGTGCTTTCAAATCTAACGCATTTTAGTGCTTGTCACTGTCTTTAATAGCCCCTCTCCTACACACATTCCCTTGGATGTCCTCACATGCCTCACAGCACATGGGAAGATATGGTGATCTCTTTCGTGCGCAGATGGCATAAAATACAAAATCTGCAAAGCAAAACAGTAGAGAGCAGCTAAATGTTTGAGGTCTTTTAAGCAGTAATTGACTGACGGTCTTGCTATTATACCATTCACATTGTACCCCTACGGTGGAGCTAAATCCGCTCCGTCTCTGACTGATTGCATGGCTGACTGACTTACAACTGACAGCTGAGTTTGTGGCTTGCAGGTTTCTCAACAGTATTTCAACCCTGATTTCTAGGGAACCTTGGAGGATCAAATCATTCAAGCAAACCCAGCCCTAGAAGCTTTTGGAAATGCCAAAACTCTGAGAAACGACAACTCCTCACGTTTTGTAAGTCTGGAACAACGTGTGTCCTCTTCAACAATGGCCAGCTAATAACATCTCTGGAATAGTCCCTTCGTAAATGGCTTTTCATTTGTCCACTAAAATGGTTGGATTTCCATGCAGCGTAAGAACAGCACGCTAGGATTTCATCAGGAAAAACTACCGGAAGAATTAAAGTAAAATCAGATGTCCACCATGGATAAATGTTTAAACTGTACATGATCAGGAGACAAGCAAAGCCTAGCTTTATGACGTCCTTTGAACAGTAATGGCAGATCTTCCCCCAGACTGCCTCTGCTGCATAGCATTTTGTTCCTGCCATGGTTTCCATTAACCTAAATTATTCTGTCTCCGTATAATAGCTCAACGTTGTCACTAAGTAAAACTATACCACAGACCCTGACCCTTCCAACATCTCACCTCTGTGCAGAATTACACCTGCAGCAGTCCTCCTACCTTGAGTCATACTGTCTGCCTTTATGGCTCAGTAAGCTGCCCCTGCTCGTCCTCCAGTGCTGACACGACCTTGGGTCTCTCCTCATTTCCATTTGGCTTGTGAGAGAGCCATCCCCTCAGGAGCTCTGCCTCTGCCACATCTGGTTAACATTGGCTCAGAGGTCCAAAAGGAATGGCATGAGGATGACAGCATGAGTTTATAGCCCATGCTTCCCTAACAGATCCAGGGGTGCAGAGGGTCAGAGTTTTTAAGCATCTGTGGAAAGCTACACAGTTGTATATGGAGTTTGTCAGCTAGAACAGAAATTAATTGTTCTAAAATCTGATGTGTTTGACTATGGGAAGTTAAAAGAAAACTGCTCATTTTTATGAGTTTGGGGGGATGAATGTGCAAATTTAATGGGCAAAGCAGAGTAAAATCACAGCACCTTTCTGATGTAAGTAGTTGCATCCAAGTTAGGACTGGAAATGAGTCATCAAAAAAGGAGCCTGTGTGTCTTATGCTGAGGCTTATTGCTCTGAGTCCAACATTACAGTAAACCTGCATCATGAACCTGCATCATGAAACTGCAAACTAGATGCATTCCCATATCTTACCCTGGCAGGTAAGTACACTGTTATCCTTTCCCCACAGGCTGATTACATAGCTCTATGTACAGATTTAGGCTTGGAAAAGTGTAGTATCATTGTTTGATATCTCTCGTTGAAAATCTGCCTGTGCAAAACCAAGGAGTTAGCGAAAGCTGATTCTTTGGGCCAAATGACTGCCTTCAAGCAGCATCCTTTGTTTCCCTCTGTGTATACTAATTGCACTAATTAGAATATTCTTCTGTCTGAATTAGGGTAAATTTATCCGAATCCATTTTGGAACCACAGGAAAGCTGTCATCTGCTGATATTGAGATCTGTAAGCAGCAAACTTTCTCCTTTTAAAAAATACAATTGCTCATCTGAAAGTTTGGAGGGCCTTATTCACTGCATTTTCATTTGTGCAACTAGATTTACTGGAGAAATCCCGAGTGATTTTCCAGCAACCTGGTGAAAGAGACTACCACATCTTCTACCAGATCCTGTCAGGGAAGAAGCCAGAGTTACTGGGTAAGCATTACATGGATCCACAGGTTGTAAGAACCAGTCTGCAGCTGAATAGAAAGTGGCTGAGGAGGGGGCAAACCCATCTGCAGAAAGGTTTTTATGCATCTCCTTGAGGAAGCAGAACTTCTACCCTCAAATATACTCTTTCAAAGATGCTGTTCCACTGGCAGCAAGAGAAGCCTATTTTCTGTGATATACTGAGGCAAGTACCCTATAAAATGAAGTGTAGTGAAGGAAGTGGTGTAGCTCAGTCTGGAGGAAAAGGGGCTCAGGGAGACCTCATCACTGTCTGCAACACCCTGACAGGAGGTTGTAGCAAGGTGTGCACCCATCTCTTCTCCAAGTGATAGGACAAGGATATGACCTCAGGTTGTGCCAGGAGAGGCTTAGATTGGATATTAGGACAAATTCCTTCACTGAAAGGGTTGTCAAGCATTGGAACAGGCTGCCCAGGGAAGTGGTTGAGCCACCACCCCTGGAGGTGTTTAAAAGACCATGTAGATGTGGTGCTTAGGAACATGGTTTAGTGGTGGACTTGGCAGTGCTGGGGTAACAGTTGGGCTCCATGTTCTCAAAGGTTCTTTCCAACCTAAACACTTCTATGATATGAGACTCAGGACTTTCAATAGGCAGCATTCTAAAGAGAAAAAACTGTCACGCTGAAGGTGACATCAGGGTCTCAGAACATCCAGAAAATGCTACACCTCCAAAAGCATTTGTGGTCATAAAACTTTAATCATCTGGGGTTTTTTCCACATATGAGGAGACTGCCTTACAGGTCCATGCAGAAAAGCTAGTTTCCTCTTTCTGCCCCAAGTGCCAAAACTGGCATTCTAACATGTTGTGTAGCAAAAGAGAATATGTAAGGCTGTCTGATGATGATTATGTGGTGATTACCTTTTTTAAGCTTCCCCTGGCTGAGTGCAGTACCGTAGACCTGCTGGAGAAGAGCAGAGAGTAGATGAGGTCTCTGTTCCCATCTCCTAGCGCTTTGAATAAAACCTTCAATAGTTATTTAAGTGATGTGGTTTGCTGACTTTAATTCGTGCTTTGATGGAACACATTTCATAAAATACCTTGAAGAGTCACTTTATTGCTCCACTAAACTCCTACTAAGCCATAGCAAACATAATCTGTTTTGAAGTCTTATTATCCTGATACTGTGCAGTTAAGTCCCTAACCCTCTTAGCTTTTATGTGGCCTAATTAATGACAATTACGGGAAAGATTTCAAGGAAGCATTGTACTGGATTCCCACGTGAATCCCTGTGCTGGGAAAACATGCCCTTTCTCATAAACTCTCTGTATATTCTACAAGCACACACCTTTCTGGCCAACAGGAGCATGTCTGCAGGCTCTTGAAGAGGCTGAAACCAGTGGGGCCTTCTGTTTTGTAGACGAGAAATATATGTGTTTGTATATGAACCCAGACATGTATAAAGGTAGATAAGTATAAATATAGATAAATGAATACATAATGACTACATAGCAAAGACAGAGAGAATAAGATTTTATATACATATATATTATATACATATATAGATACATATTCACATGCATACGTATTTAGACATATAGGTATGTGTGTATGTGTAGGAAAGATTGAAATCTAGAGTAAACCATGATCTGCTGAATGTGGATGAAACTTTCTGTTCATTTAGGGAAGCAGGAGTCTCTCTGTAGTTGTGGAGCCAGCTAGCTTTCTAGAAAAGAGCTTTACATTTGGGGGTTCTGATGTGAAGGGAAAGGAAAGAGCAGAGAAGCAGAGAACCGTATTCAGTTTTGTTATTCCAGAGCCAAGTGTCTTCTGAAGGGAATCCTGGAATTTGTTGGTTTGTGAGTCTGTTATAAAAGAGGGAAACCATGCCCATTGTCCCTCTCTTAGATCATACTAAAGTCTTTTTCTCCTCTGCATGTAGATGGGATTTTTACACCTACTGGCATGCAAGGCAAAGTGAAGAGCTCTATGGGAAATTATAGATTCAGTATACTGCAAAACAGGCTTAATAGATATGTACGCAGTATTCCCACATTCTTTTCATTCTCATTTTCTCTGAATCTTGGTCTTCAGACTGGACAGTAGAATGAAAGTTAGTTGTTGCCCTGCAGTTGCAAAACACCCCAACAAAACAGAAAACTTTATACACAGTTGTGCAGAGACAAATGTATGTCAGATCTGTCAATCTCAGTATTTTGGGGATATTCTGAATGGATGGAGGTTTTGACTTTGGTGGTTCTTTTACAGATATGCTACTGGTATCTACCAACCCATATGACTACCACTTTTGCTCACAAGGAGTAGTTACAGTGGACAACTTGGATGATGGAGAAGAACTGTTGGCAACAGATGTAAGCCTGTATTGATTTCACTTTCTGCTTCCTAGATGAGGTGTACATGGGGAGGAAAAGTGATGGTGGCAGCCTAACTTCTGTCACTGAAACTGTTGGGTCTTAATTCCATTCATACTATGAAGCATGAGGCCTGATAAACTATTACACTTTTGAATCTGGCCATGTTCCATGTAATGCCCATATATAAGACTATTGTGTCTTATAATTTTGGTGTAGAAAACGCTAGATAGAAGGAGCTCTCCTCCTGCTCCCCTGCCACTGTTGTATTCTCGAGGTGTTCCAGTGGCTGCTTAGTGAGATACCACCCCTTGGAAGGTTCATCATATCTGCCATGCAAAGATAGATTGCAGAGCTGCAAAATGCCACTGCTTTTGAACGGGGAAACGACAAAATATCTGCATTTCCTTTTCACAGCAAGCCATGGATATTCTGGGATTTGTGCCTGATGAGAAGTCTGGTTCCTACAAGCTCACAGGTGCCATCATGCACTTTGGGAACATGAAATTCAAACAAAGACCCAGAGAAGAGCAGGCAGAGGCTGATGGCACTGAAAGTAAGAATAACACCTAAAATTACTCGTTGCCTTCAGAAGTCTGACATGTATCACGCACTGTCTGGAGCAAGCAGGAGCCTGTTTGCTTTGATCTTGCACAATATGTCTCCTGCTCAGCAGGAGTGCTGTGCTTCATTTGGAACAGTGACTTGTTCAGTGTCAGGTAACTTAGTAGAAGGGGAATAGACACAAGTCAGAGTAACCCAATTAAATTCCGTTTTCGTGACCATTTGAGCAACATGCTTGTAAAAAGTTGTTGCCTTAGCTTTCTCCTTCATGTCTTCAGGTCTTTCTGCTTTACTTCCTCTTGCACTTGAAACTGCCTATAACCAGCATGGAGATACATTCTTTTCCCTATACCTGAGGAGTATCTCAAGTGTGATTCTTGCTGTAACTGGGGTCTAAGGCAGCTAGATGATCTTCTCTACCACAAGGGATACCACAGGCACACCTGCCATAAATCATTAAATAACAAGGTCTTTATCTGTTTTATCTCTGGAAGTGGGTATACTTACTGGTTTTTAGGCATGTTTCCAAGTAGAAGTTCAAAGCCAGTTGAAACCTTGTTTCTCTTGACCAGGTGCTGATAAAGCTGCCTACCTAATGGGAATCAACTCCTCCGATTTGATTAAGGGTTTGTTGCACCCTAGAGTGAAAGTTGGCAACGAGTATGTGACCAAAGGTCAAAGTGTTGAACAGGTAAGGAAAAACTTTCCGGGTATTTGGATACCTGTCCCTTGAGCCTTGAGGGCTCATCTGTAACATCAGAGAGACAGGCAGATGCAAGAAGTATTAACACATGCCTCTGGTGCCTGTTCTCATTTTATATCCCCCAATTTGGGGGAATAGACAGTGTAAGTGTGGGAAACTGTAAAGAGACTGACAAAGGAATAGTGCCTGGCACTGCCTTTGATAGAGTTGTTTTTCTGCTGTGTTAGTAGCAGCCACTGAAGGAAACCAGATGCAGTAAAACCACATGAGAACTGACATCTAATTCTGGATGAGGATAGTAATCTGGAAGAGTTGAGCCATGGATTATTTATTCGCTCATCATTCATTCATTATTCCCATGATTCTAAATTCTTAGTGACCTATATCAGCTAAAGGCAATATCTACTTAAAGGTATCTCTTAATTTAGGAGGCAAAAGTTGGTACTGCTGCAGCTATAGCCGTATCATAGAAGATGCTGCAGCATTTTGGGTTATAATGAAAATTGTTCAAAGACAGGCTGTGGCACAGGCTCAGAAACCAAAAAACTGCTGTAGAGAGATTGGTGTAGCTGTTCATAGGCTAAAGAGACTTTTGACAGGCTTTCCCTATTGCCTGACTATGCCATAACATCCCTCAAAAATTAGAAGCATACGGCAATAAATAACCTGAGCACAGACCTCCCCTATTTTGGTAGTAGTATTGGACAGCATGGCTGGTATCCAGCCTGTGAGCTTTCTGGTACCTAACTTCCGTGGTAATGTAAGAGATTAAAACATTTGCAACTTGCTTTCCAGCTGTTTCCCAAGACGTACATTACTACCATTTTATGTACATGTTAGTATACATACACATACATAACAACAATGTGAAGAAAAGTCAGCATAGATAATGGGAGAAGCTGTCAGTAGTATTAAGCATGCCTTGGTAATTGTAAGAACCATGGTGAGATTTCATTTAAACCATAAGCAGGGATTGAAATAAGCTACTGCTCTGAAATCCTTGTGTCCCACAGTGAATTCTGCTCCACTCAGTGATATTTTTAAACACCTATTTTAGGTTTTGTATGCCGTTGGAGCCTTATCTAAGGCAGTATACGATCGAATGTTCAAATGGTTGGTGGTCCGTATCAACAAGACCCTGGACACTAAGCTGCCAAGACAGTTCTTCATTGGAGTCCTGGATATTGCTGGGTTTGAAATCTTTGATGTAAGTATTAATGAGTAAGGACATGTTGGAAGGATGTAAAAGGTACCAATTGCTAGCTCTTGGGTGGGTATTTCCTTTTCTGTATGAACAAAAAGCAAAATGGTGAGAAGGCCTAAAGCAAATAGTGTATATGATTTTACAAGGGTTTTCCATGAATAGATGGAGAAAACACTCAGCATTTAGCACAGCTGGACATGCTGATAGTTTCTGGGGAGGAAGAGGGTGGCAATATTTAGGAAAAACAAAGCATATCACATGCCTTGGGCTGTGTTTTAGGAGTATGCATTGCTCCCTCTATTTCTCTTTGAGAGGAAGCATCTTTTATAAGGTGTGATATTTCTCCCTTTTTGTATCTCAATATGAGAGATACATCTCCATTCCAATACAAGAAACGACTGGTTTACAGTGAGAACAACCATTCACTGGAACAACCATTCCAGGTACTTGGTAAAGTGTTCATCACTGCAGTTTTCGAGATGTGATATTACAGGGTGCTATAAGATCTGATCTAGGCCTCCTTAACAACAAAAGGTTGGACCAGATGATCTTTGAGGTCCCTTCCAGCCTGGGCATTTCTGTGATTGCATTATCATTGTAAAGAACTGTATGTGAGAAAAACACATCACAACTTCTTTTTCTCGAAGTCTATTCCTGAAATGCTGCATGCTGTTGCTGCTGTGTGTTGCTGCCTGTATGCAGCAGAGCAGAGACTGTGCTGGCTGTGCTTTACAGGACTGGTGTGGCATGCTGCTGAAGGAAAGGCATGTGCGTCCTGAGAGACCTGAACAAATCTGGGCATCCTCACACTTTGGAGGACAGTATATGATGCAGCCATCAGCCTGCTACTGAACTCTCTCCTGCTTTACCTTTGGTGTTACATCCAGTAGTTTCTCAACCAGTTACTGTTTAGCAGGTTTTAGATGTAATCGGTTTTCTTCTTGCTGTTCCACCAAACCTTTACTGTATTTAACTGTGGTGCAAATGCTTCTTTTTTTATCTCCTTCTGCAGTTTAACAGCTTTGAGCAGCTCTGCATCAATTACACTAATGAGAAACTGCAACAGTTTTTCAATCATCACATGTTTGTCCTGGAGCAAGAAGAGTATAAGAAGGAAGGCATTGATTGGGTATTTATTGATTTTGGCATGGACCTGCAGGCCTGCATTGATCTGATTGAGAAGGTATGTACGGGAGCAATAAGGTGTATTTACTGAATTGGTTTTCTTCATGATACTTCCTTGGAAACATCCTCAAGGCCCAGTGAACACAGTAGAACAAAGAGCAGGACAAGTTTCTTGCCTTTGTAGTAGAGAATTAGATTAAAATCAGTGTTTATGGCATTTGTGGCTACTTGGCTTTACCTCTGTAAGTTTGCCTTACAGAACCAACAGTAACCACAAGCTGTAACTGTTAATTTGTATGGCTGCATAATCTTCCTTGGTTTTTACTTTTGCCTTTCTCTGTCCCTACTGATCTTCCATTTACTTAGTTTCACACATGCTTAACATTAGACTTGTTTGTCAGCTTTTCAGGGCAAATGCTATGCTTCAGTCACATGCCCTGTCCCTCTCCCTGTAAGGCTCCCATTTCCTACATTGCGTGTTGATGTGTGAAGTCCTTTGTCCTCCTAGCCTGGAACTATTGCTTCCTTCTCACTACTTCCCTGCTGTAGAATATGCCTTTCTTTTTCACTTCTTTGTGAGTCTAATGTGGTGCTGGTGGGGACAGCTGTCCCTTGCTGTGCATCTTTCTGCCGTGTTCTTTGGCATTCATCTAACCTTGCTGATCCGCGAGGAAAAGTGAAATTCTAAGTCTTGCATTAGTAGGACATCTGGAATAGCTGGAGGAGAAAGGCTAACTATTAAGTCCTTTTTTTACCTGATCACCTTCTTCACTGGGGTAGGATACCTGCACATGGTCCTAGTCCCTCAAACAACCTGTCCGGTGCTAGGAAGTTAGTTAATCTTTTCCTACAACACGGATGCTAAAATGCTAGTTTGTCCAACTGTCCTGGAGGGTAAATCAAACCCTTTCTGGAAGTCATCATAAAGCCTCCTGAGCCAAACATGGCATAATGAATAGTGAAAGGTGTGGTTACTATTTTAACACAATAGTCAAAGGCTTCCTGCTCAGGTACAAGAAGAAATTTTGCAGGCCTAAAATTCTATCAGATCAAACCTAAAGGCTGCACAGCTACTGAAAGCAGGCAGCATAGGCATTTTCCAACAAAGGTGTTCTTAAATCCACAGCCATTGGGAATCCTGTCTATCCTTGAAGAGGAATGCATGTTCCCGAAAGCTACAGATATGACGTTCAAAGCCAAACTCTATGACAATCATCTTGGCAAGTCACCTAACTTGCAGAAGCCCAGGCCCGATAAGAAAAGGAAATACGAAGCTCACTTTGAACTTGTTCATTATGCTGGTTCAGTAAGTCCCTCTCCTTTGCATTAGAGGTCTTCCAGGTGGGGTTTGGCCCATAGCACACAATAAGGGAGCATGGGAATGATGAAGAGGGGGAAAACACAAATAAAAGCAGACATCTACTCTTTCCACACAAGTATTGCAATGCAGTAAGATGCCACCAGACTCCAGGGCACCTGGTCCTTGGATACACAAATAAAACAAAACAGACTCAGGAAGGCTAATAGCTGAAAATATGCCTGGCCTTGACTTTATCACTTTTCCTATAATCACATTAGGACTAGTGATTAAACAGCAGCAGTGTCTACATTCCATCTTGGATCCCTATACGAATGTACTGAGTCATTTCTGCCTAATTTCAGGGAGGGGTAGAAAGACAGGGAAGAAAAAAAAAACAGAGGTTTGTTATCACTTTTTATTCACATTAGGACCAGTGTGTCAAAATAGCAAAAGGAAATGTGGTTAAGTCTGCTGGCAAGGTTTTATGAACAGGTCCAGTGACAATGGAGCAAATGGGAATACACTCCAGAACTGTGATACCTGAGCCAAACCCTGGCCAGTTCAAAGCTCTGTTTGAAGAGCAGATGGGATGAAAGATTCAGAGATGGATACAGGAAATTTTTTGTCAGAGTTGAGATGAAGCCTGAGCACAGCAGAGGTGGAGCTTACCAGATGCCATTAATTTCAAATTACAATTTGACATGAAACAAATTTTGTATTTCATAAGCAAAATACTGCCCATCTTGGTCTTCATCTGTAGTTGTTAATGTATTCAGTAAAGAAAATTAGGATTTCTATCCCCTTGTGGCACTAATAATGGAATATATTTTCCCATTAAACGGAGCTGCGGTGAAGTCCTGCAGTTGGATTTTTAATCATTAAGTTCCTGTCAGAAAACATTAATTATTCCAGAGTAGCATGCTGTTGTGAAGTGGAATTATTGCTTGTGCATTTCACACTTCAGCACTTATTAGTAAGCATCCTGGGATGCTGATGACATGTGGTATCTCTACAGCCAACTCTATGGAGTTCATGAGATGTAGGGACCATATAGTCATGAAGGGGTATGCAGGATTCAGATGGTAATTATTAGGAAGAGAGGTTTGAGAATTAGGAAGCAAAGAACCGGAGGGGAAGTGAGGGAAAAATGGGTTGCTGGTAGTGCTCTGTGTGCAGCATTTCACCAAGGGTCACCAGCTTCAAGCCAAACCATAAAGAACTACTGGCTGCTGTGAAGGGGAACATTTGCAACCTCTGGTTTCTTTCCGATTCTCTGTAGGTTCCCTATAACATCATTGGGTGGCTCGAGAAGAACAAAGACCCACTTAATGAAACTGTAGTAGGCATCTTCCAAAAATCATCTAACAAACTCCTGGCAAGCTTGTTTGAAAGCTATGTTGGTGCTGATAGCGGTAAGCAGACTCCACTCATATGGGGTGTCTTTTGTTTCTGGGATGTGTGCTTAGGAATTAATTTCAGAAACAAAACAATTCTCTCCACCACAACTGACTCGGTGCTAAATGAGGCAGTGACTAATTATTTAGATTCACACAGCATCTGTAGGAGTTTGCAAGTTAGACCAAGGAGGCCATTAACTTGGCTAGTTTGAATGCGTAATAGCTCAGAGCAATTTTGGCAAGGAGCTCTGTGTGTTGTGAATGCTCCAGTGGGAGTTTGAGCATGCAAGTGTTCAGACACACAGGCAGGTGTTGCACAAGATATTTTGTACATAAATGCCTGTGAAATGCCTATTTTGTACATAAATGCCTATGAACAGCTCTGGTTTCCCACACTTGTGATGCTCCTTGATCTCCACCCTGAATTAAATATAAAATACAAAACTTAAGAAAGAACTTTGGAATATTTTGTTGGATTTTGTTGGATTAGTGGCAAGTAGACACTGTGGAAGTACCTGAACACCACTCCATGGTGGCCAAAGCAGATTTTGCTAATACAGTCTTCTCTTTTGCTTGCTGTTGTTTGTTTGTTTGACAAGATTAATTTATGTCTAAGAATGTATTTAAGCTGTATGCATCACACAGAACTCTTTTATTTGTGAGAAGTCAAGCAGCCAGCAACCAGAAAATTGATCTTAAGTGAATGAGACTGCCATTTATTACAAAGATGTAGCTCTTAATGTCCTGAAGTTGCAATCACTTACAGCCTATTTATTAGTAATCTCATTTCTATAGATGTTGTTGTCATGAATCATAAGACACTTTCTGAGGAAGCAAGCAGTCCGCAGACTTTATAATGTGAATAAGAGATGGAGCTGAATGCAAATAACAAAACCCCTGCCACTAGCAAAGTCTTGCAACTTCCTAGCTGCCTACCTGCCTGGGGATATTCCTGTCTGTCAGAATACTACCTTGCTTTTCTTCAGCATCAGGAGAAAAGAACAGCCTGTGCAGATTAGCCTCTTCCAGTCTCAGCAGTGTCACATTCAAAAGGGAGAAAGGCTGTGGATAATTGCATCAAGCACATTGCACTCTTCACTCCTTTTATGTTGACTACTGTTGACAAGTGACAGAATGCCAGAACTCCTGGGAATGATCTAATAGTCCGGTGTTTAGAAAGCTGCTGCAATCGCTGTACATTTCTGGGTCATGTTTGGCTCTTGTGAAACTTGGTAAATGTCATGTCAGGAGCTAGCATTCTTTCAGGGGATCAGAGTGATTTTGACTCTGCAGCTGTAAGCAAAATTCAGGGGGTGTAAAGTTACTATATTTAGTATTACAAATATTTATTTTCCTCTATTCTAGACACATGTTACTTGTGCAAGTTCAGGCACATGAGGATCAGTGTCTATACAGTACAATGTACAGTCTAGATTTTCCATGAGCACTGCTTTTCTTCAGCTTTTCCTCCATCATCTCACCCTACAGGCTGTTTCATGAGCTATGAATACCTTCATTTTGTTAAAAGTTGTTTTTCTGCCTTATTCATATTTATGGACTTTCTGCATGACAAGTGATGCTTTGTAGATCTGAGATGCAAATGCAATCCAGAGAGCTTACAGTGGTCTGACAAAAACCCCAAGCATGGACAGAGAGCTGCAAACTTGGGATATATCACACTTGATGTCCAGAATGTTTTGCACAGTACTTGAGCAATCAGAGCCACCAAGCCATTAGCTGTGCTCTTCACACAAAGGGAATTGCACTATTAGAACAGTTTGTCTCCCATGCCCTGCCTGCCCCCCTTACCGAGATGGAGACTGTGACTTTTTTAATCCCTTTTTCTTTCCCTCTTAGCTGACCAGGGTGGAGAAAAGAAACGCAAGAAAGGTGCTTCCTTCCAAACAGTGTCCTCATTGCACAAGGTTTGTTTGTCTCTGATGGTTTTAGTTAAGACAATACATTGGAATGTTAAGGATTGTAATGGACAAAATAATTTACATCCAACATCAGAATTTGATTCAGGGCCTGGGTTGTTTGCCTCGGTTAAGTGAATAGTTATTAAAGCTCCATGTATTAGGGGTTGCTCCATTTTATTTTCTTTGAGCATTCAGGAGAGTAAGTGGGTGTTATTCTATTAGAGAAAATACCACAAAATTATGTGAACAAACTTTATCATTTATTCTGTGGCTTATATCTTCATGTATGTCTTTGGAATAGGAACTGATGACAAGTGATTTCCCAGTACCTATCTGGTTACTGATTGTAATTGGATCTTAGGGTTAGAGCAGTCATGGAAAACAAAAGTTGTTGAATGGAGTAGCATAAAGCCTCTTTATCCTTAGTAGTTCCCTTCTACTAGGACTGGCACATGCTCCTGCTGGAAGCTGTGTCTAGGACTATGTCTGCAGAAAAATGAGGCATGTAATTTACCATTAGCACCATTTCTTATGGGTAACACTGAAGAAGCTATGATGTAGGTAAATCTCAGGTAGGGAAGGAAGTAGTTACCTCCCACTAGTCATGTCATTCTATCTTGTTTGGAGGTACTCCTTATGAAGGGAAATCACAGGAAATTGAGAGCTGTATCTTACCAGTTGAAGAAGTGTAAAGATAGCTCAGCATCACTCAGGCAGTAATTTAATACTCCCCAGATAGAAGCACACTTACCTTCCAGCACATGGGGATCTGCTAACTGCTAAGCTCAGGTTGAATCATTTGTCATCCTCACTGAGTGGGGAAGCGAACAGGCTAAAATGCAGCTGGTTTTACAGAAATGCTCTGCAGGATGACACTGCATCTTGCTTGCTGTTCATCTGGTTTCTGACATTTCTGGGGTTGTAAGTATAACACGTGTCTTCTTCAGGCTCTGCTAAAGCTAATGTGGATTCCTATAATTAAGTCAATTCATACTTTGGTTTATTTGAACAGATTTATGTGTAATAATTTTGGTAAGCTTCTAATTTTGTTGGAGGCTATTTAGAGATATGACTTTAATAAACTTAATAACCAATAAACCAAGGAAATAAGTGTTTGGAATCCCACTAAACCACTGAAGCTAATTGTGTTTTTAATGTGTGTTCTAGGAAAATTTAAATAAGCTGATGACTAACCTAAAATCTACATCCCCTCACTTTGTGCGATGCATTATCCCCAATGAATCAAAAACTCCAGGTATGGAAAACAAAACGGTCTTAAAACTTTGTATATTCTATATCATTCCACTACTTACTTTGAAGTCATCAGATTGTATTTACATAATGTCTGTGTTGTTCACCTTATACAACGGTGTTGCTTTCTTAAGAAGTGACACCTCACATTTTCCAGTTCCTTCAGTAAAATGAAGATTAAGACCTATGGAGAAGCTCCAGTAATTTAGCCTTGTTTTTTCCCCGTAGGTGAAATGGATGCTTTCCTTGTCTTGCATCAGCTCCGCTGTAATGGTGTCCTGGAAGGCATCCGCATTTGCCGTAAGGGTTTCCCAAACAGGGTGCTTTATGCTGACTTTAAACAAAGGTAATGCAGAGCTGTGTTGTCTCCTGTCCTAACCCCATCAGTCAAAATAAGCAAAGCATGTCTTCTCATTTTTATGTTGACGTATTTTATTCCATTTAAGGTCATTTTCTATTCAGTTTGCCTGAACATGGAAGGCAGAATTCTGCTCTTGCTTGTATCTGTTTAGATACAAAGTAGGAAATTACCCTGATTTGATGTTAATTTTAAATTATTATTTTTAGGTTTGTTTTGTTTTTTTTTTTTTTTAACTTTGGGCTAAGATTTGGGGTGGGCAAAGCATAATCTAGACCAATTTTTACTCATTGTTCATCTGTTGTTAACAGATACCGCATTCTGAATCCAGGCGCGATCCCAGAGGATACATTTGTGGATAGCAGAAAAGCTGCTGAAAAACTGCTGGCATCTTTAGATGTCGACCATAACCAGTATCGTTTTGGACACACCAAGGTAACCAGCAAAGGCCATCATTGCTTATGTAAAGAGAAAAGTGAGAGACCTAATGTCTAATTTGCAGAGTAAGACATTATGCAGTTTCTAGTGGTGGCAATTAATGCAGAGTTAATAATACCAGAAACCAGCAATACAGCAGCAAAGTGATACCATTTTTAAGCTGTGATAGTGGGAATTAATTTCTTTGGCTCAGGCTTCTGTGAAGCTTATATTACAGCAACACTAAAAGTGGACGGAGCAGCAGCTGATGTTCCATGCCTCACCCCCCATAAAACAATAGCTAATGTAATATATATAATATAATCTAGGTACAGTCAAACAGAGATGGACCCGTACAGTGCAGTCCCTGGTGTAAGTCGTATTTGGCCCTCTACGCTCTTTGACTTTATATTGTGTCAATAAAAATACCATTCTTCTGAAGGATTTCAATAAGGTCTGTATAACTCAAGAACTCAATCTTTAGCTGTGGTGCAATGACATCTGTGTACGTACCAGGTGTTCTTCAAGGCTGGTCTCCTGGGCCACCTGGAAGAAATGAGGGATGAGAGACTGGCGAAAATCTTGACGATGATCCAGGCAAGAGCT
>JBCJKH010015599.1:7765-18402 GCA_039877255.1 Loriculus beryllinus
GATACTCAGTAGAGAGCACTGCCACCTGAGCTGGTGGAGTAATTGCTGGTAATATGCTATTAGTGGTGCAGGCACTGTCCATTAAGAGGTGTTTCTGCTAAGTAGTTAAGAACAGCAACAGATGGGTTGAATCAGTTGGAAGTCCAGCAGTTACTCCAGGTTGTTGGGTTAGTGTCCTCTGGTAGTGCTGATGCATTCTGTGGGGCGTTCTAACTTATTTTTGTCTTTCTCATTTTTACTTGTGCTTCTTGC
Source organism: Loriculus beryllinus (assembly GCA_039877255.1). Classification (NCBI taxonomy): domain Eukaryota; kingdom Metazoa; phylum Chordata; class Aves; order Psittaciformes; family Psittacidae; genus Loriculus; species Loriculus beryllinus. Next base: position 8,018 of record JBCJKH010015599.1, read on the forward strand.
TTTCCTTTTCTTCCCCCCCTAACCTTCCCTCGCCCGCCCGCCCCCCCCCCCGTTTTAATCAGTGCTGCTTTTCTGTGCTCTGGCTCTTTACATTGAATCAGGTTGCTTCATCAGTCCTTACAGTTTGGAAGCAGAGGGGCATGTGGTTTCAGAGTCTTTGTAGTGTTTTTCCATTTTGACACCTGGGAGTTTTCTGATGGCTCAGAAGAGCTGCTGGTGGAGAAGCTTGTGAAGCCTTTAGGGAGAAGCAGGTTTACACAATATGGCTGGCACACAGGAGTTTTGTACGATGGGGCATGCCTCATGTGCCAGGCTGTTCAGTATGTTGTACTGATTTTCATCAGGTCTCTTCTGCATATGTGCTGAGAGCTCCTTCATCCCCTGACTTGGATGACATTCAGGTGGGTGGTAGCAAAGGGCAAGTCATAACAGTCCCATTCCCCCAGCTATGTCAGTTGACAGCCAGGGTGACCAAAGAAAAGATGTGTCTCAGGTCACAAGTGGTAATGCATTTAGCCACAACGGTCCAGTTTTTCAATTTTCATACTCACTGGTTTTGGTGGTGTCAGCTTCTGCATTTATTTTCTTATATGTATATATGTATATGTTGTACTAGGCCAACCACAATTAAGAATGTGGCATTTCTGGTGGTGAAGATTTGACCAGTAGTGGAGTGTTTCCTGCCAATACTTACAGTAGGTATCTGGGGAGAAATGCAAAGCATGTAACAGAGGATTTATGGCGTTGGTTGGTGAAAATTATGCCCTCTGAAGAGGACTATTACAGAGATTTAGTGCATTACTCAAAATTTAATTTTTCCTTTTACTATGGGGTTGCTTCTTGTGCTGACTGGTTGCATGTGCTGCAGTTGCTAAAGTAATGAATTCTGCTTTGCATTCAAGGAAACAGAATTTCAGCTGTGACAAGTTTTTCAGATGCATCCATGAAGTAACATCATCAGCAGTATCAATTTTCAAAAAAAGTCTGTATTAAACTATTATAATTCAAGTTTGTAGTATGCAGGGTGCAGCCATATTTGAGGTTCTGCTCACCGTGTTGTATTGGTGATTATATACTGTGAGCAGGGATGAGAATTTGCTGCTTTGCCAGTTTTAATAGAGGCAAGGTAACTAATTTGTTTCTGGATACTCTCATCATGAGTTGCTTGAAGGTGTTCAAATTTGCTTATGAAATAGTCCCTTCAGAGCTAAGGAGATGGAAATGAGACACTAAAAGGCTTTCTTGAAGTGCTTCCATGTTTCTCAGCTCAGAACATCACATTTGATATTAATATTAGGTACTGAGGCAAAGTCATCAGGTAGAAAAGGGAGGAAATAGTCATTTTCTTGTGTGTTTCCTCAGGATGCTATTTTGAGGCTTTAAAAAAAATTCATGCTTTGCTGATGAGGCTGCTGTAAACTGGGGAAGTGGCAGATGTAATTTAAGTCCCAGGGCCCTGCCCTAGAAGAGGTCCAATACTGGCAGCATACATATTGCTTATATGAAAGCGAACAGATGGATACATTTGGTCAATTCTGCTGGGTTCATATGGAAACCTTCAGAATTTTTTCTTACTATTTCGAGTGCAATACTTAAATCTGTTATCTGCCGAGAGTCTGTAGTTGCCCAGGACGAGTCCTTTTGTAGCTTTGAGCAGGGGCCGTTGCTTTACTGTGAATGTCTTCGGTCATATTTATGTGACTGATGGAAGTCTCCCCCAGTTCCCCCCATACGCCAGGACCAAGTCAGCTACTGGAGGAGTGAGCTAGATTTTTTTCAGCTTCTGTGGCATGTGTACTGTCAGCTGAGTCTTAATCATGGAGTTATTACTGGTAGTGAAAATGCACGAAAGAGAAGAAATTCAACTTGCTTTTCAGATGCTGGTTTGATTGCAGAGGCACGTTTTGGTTATTGTTGAGTTGGGCAGGGGAGAGGAGAGGAAGGAGGAGATGGGGAGAACAAAAACATTGTATTTTCTTTAATTAAGAAAAATACTAATTTTCTGATACTAATTCATGCTAAGTTCTTGCTGACAGTTTTTGATGTTTCCCAATTCAAAACAAATGAAAGCAATCAAGTGAAGGGACAAGAATGGAGAATCAAAGAGGAGGGGTATAGCTGTATTAGAAGACAGCTTGAAGTGTTAATACTTAGTCTGGGAGGAAGGCAGGAATAATCTGTAATGCCTGAAATTAGTTTGTTTCGAGAGTCTTCATAGGTTAGTGTGTGTATATGTTTTTATGCACATGTGTAATGATCTAATAATATTTTATTTATGGTGTCAAGGAAGGAATTCTCATATGATTAGATCATTGTAAAAGTCTATCATACAGCTGAGTCGGCAACTGTATTGTCATGTGGCTATCTTTTTTCAACTACATAGCATAGAAAAATATATACATCAAGTATTTAGACATTATCAGTGATAGCTCTGTTCACTATTAAAGTTCTTAAAGAAAATCACTCTTATATTTGAGAATGTGTAAGAAATAGGATACTTTTTTCAGACAGTTTTAGTCTTAAAGCTTTCCAGGAAAGCTGTAAACAAAGCAAAAAGAAAAATCTCAGATACTAAAAGCATGTTTCTGTGAAGATTGCAGTTGTGAGAGTGCTCATTTCTACTACTAAACCAGATGGGCCCAGTGTGACTGTTGATGTTAATAAGTCCCAGCAAGGCATGAACAGTCTCTGCCCATCTGATGTACCTGCTAGCTATAGAATAAAGGTTCTCTCTCATGAAGCAGAAGATGTGGCTTGAAATCAGCTTAGGGAGAACATGAACCTGTAGGCAAGTCTCCTGATAACAGGTGAATGTTGTAACACATGGCTATATGGAAGCAGTCAGCTACAGCATCACTCCTCCTTTGACCTTGACCTCCTAATCATTCCTTCAGCAAAAGGTCTCTTCAAAGCAAAAAGTGAACCATATATAAAGTGAAATATTTCTCTGTGGCAAAGGTAAAATGCCTGAACCTTGGCAAGGGATTATGCACGATGTTTGCTGTTGATTTGCCTAGGTTATTATTCGGTCAGAGTGATGGCACTCTTTTCTCTGTATAGGACGTATGGAGAGTCTAATTCATAAGTTGTGACCTCTCAAAAGATGTCAGGAGCCTAAAAGCTGGACACTGCAGTGCCAAGGAACATAAACATTGCATGACACACTGCAGTATGTTACAGATTATCAGAAACATGACAGCTGTGTTAGTGGGGTGCCCCACACAGGCTAATTTGCCTAACCCCTCAGCAGTTGGATTGCTTGCGGTAAATAGCAATGTGCAGTACAGATGTATCCTGATCGCAGTATTGTAGTATACTGTGAATTTAGCTCAAAAGCCTATAATTTCCAATGAACTATATGTTGGCCACATTTCTGATAGTCAAGTCACCTTTAAAGTCTTTAAATATGAATGTAGACATGTATTGGTTTAGTATTATTCTGGTAAACTTAATGTTGCTAATTCAAAATTGAATAATCCAGATTATTCAGGAAACCAAGGTTTTTCAAACCTCATTCTGCTTTACCATTTTTTGTTTTGACTGATACCAGCCATCAGCACACAGGCCTGGCCCAACCTGTTTAATAATAATTGAACTAAAAGAGTGTTCTTTTTAAGAAGCAGAAAAGGAAAAATCAGACTTTGGCATAATTTTTGTGCCATGGGCATGAAAGGAGTGTTGGATAATATATTAGCTGTGGAACAGAAAGGAAGAACAGAAACAAATATTTTTATTTCAAATTTGTATTTCAACAACAGTTTATCTTAATTTACTCACACGAAAATCTGCAACAGAAAGGTGAAACTTTGCATCCCAATACTAGAAAAGAAAAATGAGTGTTAAAACCCGAAATGCATGCTAAAGGATGTGACACAGATCAATGATTTGGCGTGCTTAAAAAGACATATTTTGAAGCTTTTAAATATCTTTCATAGAGATATCAGTTCAAATTTTAGTGAACAGATGCCTTTCCAGATGTAGCAAGATATATAGAACATCAAAGATGTCTTACATTTTGATAGTGAGATATCTGGAAATGCGATAAGATTTCTTTTTATTACTGTATCAATTAAAATGCTAAAACATTTTCTCTGTAATTTCAAGTATTTGATGAAAACTGAACACTATTGCAGGAATTTTTGGGCTCAATAGAGAAATTTCTGACAGTTTTATGCTCTCTTCTGGCCTTAGAAATCACTTCTTTTTATATGTATATATCTTTTTTTTTAAATCCAGAAACTGTTTTTTGTTATTTCTTTCTATACTGTTGCTATCACTAAATATGTTTTAGCTGTGAAGTAGAAACAATTAATAAATAAATAGCAATTCAGTGCTTCAGGGATTAAGTACTCCATAGCCCTTCATGGATATTCATTATTTACAGCTCCTGAAACTTTTTCCCTACTCAGTCCATTTTTGAAAGTGATTGTCTATTCTTAAAAAACCTATTTTTTTTCCCATACCATTCTTACTGCTATTTCTTGTATTTCTTTCCATGTTTCTGAAAGTAGACTTTTATTAGAACTGTTACTTTTATGTTGAAAGTGTTACAGACATAATCCCCAGATAAACAGTCTGCAATCTGGAAAGACAAGTAACAAATACAGGCTTAGAGAAGACATTTAAATTAAAGTGATTTTACACTGAATGCTTATTGACACATGTTGAAATGATGGGATGGGGTCTCAAGTAAACTGAAGCCAAACACAAATCTTGATTTTCCTGGAGTCTTAATCATGCTTTGTAAATAAGCACGTTGACAGGTGTAAGAATTTAGTGCTACAGGTGTAACATAATGCATACTGAAGAAAAAATGCTTGAGCTAAGTACAGTAAAGCTACTGAATTAACTGGGTAAATTCAGGAACTGAATGTAGGTATAAAGGAGGTACCTCGTCAGTGTGAAAAATTTATATATACAGCTGAAATGATGAAATGTTGAAAAGACAACGCTGGAAAACAATAAAAAAAGTTATTTTAACTGTCAGAAGTTGCCTGATTTACCTTGCCTAACAGGTCACACCACCACCACCAAGAAGATATTGCAGAAGTGCGCAAGTCTAAGAAAGACTGGGGCTGTGAAAAACTCGTGTGAAGGGAGATGGAAGTGTTTGGAGTTGTTTACTTTAGAAAAGAGGCGGATAAGATGAGACATGACAGAAACATGAAATGGAATTGGTGTAGTCTCAGTCTCATAACACAAAATCTCATCTCTGGAAAATGTCAGATTTTTGACAAAAAGCTCAGAAAGATATCAGCTGAATAAAGAAGCACTGGGAGTTGGCAGCAATGGTTTTGATTTAGGAGTTTTGGAGAAAAAAAATGTTTCCATGGAAAACAAACACTTGCAGTACAAAAACGTTTCTTAGAAAATTCAATTTTCTGCTAAAACCAAATTTAATAGAAAACATTTTATCACCCCTAATTTGATTACATAAAGTGGTAAAAGGATGTCATACAGGTACTTGACATGTCTGTTAATTGAGGTTAGCAATTTCATACAAGGTATGAAGTATTTCACTAGGGCTCAGGAAAAATTCTGCTGCCAGTATTTTCTCTGCAAGTATGCCTCCTTTTTTAGGCTGATTTTAATCTGAGTTGCAGCTAACTCATTTCTGCTGACCTGTAAGGAACACTACAAAATCACATCTTCAAGAACTCAATGTTCTTTTAACAATTATTCAGTGAAAATTTTCAATCAGCTCTAATTTTACAAATGACTGAGTGTTTTATCCAGGCATGTTTCTGTTTGTTCTGGCTTTTGTCAGAAGGAAAGCTGCAGGAGGTCTTCTGTCTTGTCTTAAAGAAGCAAAATATTGCAATTGCTAAATTTCTATATGGGAAATGAAGACACGCAGCCATATCCATGGTTGTTTCTAGTTTAGAAGATGTAAAAAATGCCTACAACAAAGTATGGGTGCTCTCATATTTATGTACACTAATTACGTGATAATGAATTTCCTTTTAATGTAATTTGTAATGATAAGTTTGCAGTCAGCCAAAATGTCAACCTGCTCCTTTGCAAGATAAAGCGTGCCATATTTCATATGCTCTTTTATTTTTTATTTTTTTTTTGTTAACGTGAAAATGCACATTTAGATAGCAAAACCATAACAGTATAGCCACTGCGTAATCTTTTTTCTGAGAAGCAAGTAGTTCATCATTTTTTTGTAGAAACTTGGCAGGGAGGGGTGTGTCTGCTACTAGTTTTTCCTTGCTTTCTTGAGCATTGTGGAAAAGATCTTATGGAATAGCTTTGTATCCAGATGTTTCTCTTCCCTGATGTGTTGGCATACTAAGCCGGATTCTCATCTCACATCTGATGATGATGTAAATCTGGAATATGTCTACAGGAATCAAAGAAGGAGCTGAGTATAATTTTTTGTATAAAAATGTGCCAGGAGTCCAGATGAAATTTGTAATATTTGTTAAGATTTAAAATATTTCTCTAAATGCCTCTACTATCTATGACTGAGAAAACCAAACCACATTGATCTGACTCTAAGTTTTAAAGCAGCTTCTACTTGCATTATCAGATGGAAAAACATAAGTGAAAACCCGGGTACTCCTGTGGGTGGAAGTAGGATAAGAAATAAAAAAAGATGTGAAGATCTTGTCAGTGTTATGAATGCCTCTCATTATTCATTGTTGTAACCTTCAACAAAGTGTGCAGTTTTGCAACTCAGTTTTGTTAAGCAGCTAAGAGATATTATTACTAATAATACCTCTGTCTGAACTAAAATGAAAAAAGGTAAACACCTGACTCCTCTTTATTTTATCATCCTGAAGAGTTTTGACAAAAAAAAAAAAAAAAGTAGATATAGGTAGCGTCGCTCATGCTAGGAATATTCAGAGAGGCTGGACCAGAATATTTGTTAATCAAAGTTAGCAAATTCATACAAGGTACAGTTTTCCCAGTGTTCAAGAAAAAAATCTGTCATCAGCATTTTCTTTTCAAAGATCCCTCCATTTTTATTTCTTTTTACTGACTATTCTCTAAGTCATATCTAATTGTACTCAGCTCCAGCTGAAGTTCATGAGCTGGTTCAGATGAAAATCAACAAGTTTAAAATTTATTTCATTCTCATATCCCCTTCTAGCCCACACCCAGATAAGGTCTGCTTCATGACACTTCCTTAGATGAAGTCTGATGAGAAACATTTTTTGAAATTTGCTTTTTAAATGGGGTATATCCTAGGATTACACAGTTCAGTGTCTGAGCAAAATAGTTTATGAATATTTAAGCCAGCTTTAGCTGAATAGAAAAGTATCTGTATTTTTAATTGCTGTCCAATTGATTTGAAATAACTCGCCATTTCTGTCTACGGTTGTACTGGTTTTTTGCTCCCTGTCTCTCTTAATTCCCTTTAAGAACTGGTGTTCATAGCGGTGGCATATCAGTTAGAGCCCACAGGGCAAATCCAGCCTGAGAGGCCACTCTTCTACACAAGTGATATTTTGTAATAGTGATTATTACGGAGTCTGAGAAGCCAGTTACCAGCCAGCCAACTTAGATCTGCACAATCCAGGTCAAAGTGGGTCAGAAGAGTGAGGACAAGGCTTCACCCTGGCTTCAGGTTGCCATCCCCTTCAAGTCCTCAAAAGCTTCTCTCTTCTTGCTCCATCAACGGCTTATGCTTGGAAGAGGCTACTCTGTTCTGGATCTCAAGTGAAAGTCAAAGCTTTCGCAGAATCACTAAATGGTTGAGGTTGGAAGGGACCTGCAGGGGTCATCTAGTCCACCTCACCACCCAAGCAGGGTCACGCAGGGTACATTCATTGCTCAAGATTGTGTGCAGAAGACTGTTGAATATCTCCAGGGAAGTAGACTCCACAACCTCCCTGGGCAACCTATTCTGATGCTCAGTCACTCCGAGAGTCAAATTCTTCCCCATGTTCAGGTGGATCTGCCTGTGGTTTAGTTTATGCACATTGCCTCTTGTACTATCACCTGGCACCACCAAGAAGAATCTGTCCTGTCCTCTTGACACCCTCCCTTCAGATAATCATAAAACATTGATCAGATTCCGTTGAGCCTTCTCTAGACTAAAGAAGCCCAGCTCCCTCAGCCTTTCCTCATATGAGAGATGCTCCAGAGCCTTAATCATTCTAATTGCCCTTGGATGGAATTGCTTCAGAAGCTCTGTGTCTCTCTTGCACTGAGGAGCCCAGAACTGGACACAAGTCCAGGTGAGGTGGCATCAGGGCTGAGTAGAGAGGGAGGATTACCTCCCACAACTTGCTGGCTTCAACAGAGTTTAGGAGCTGTTCAGTATGTTCTGTTGCCTAGCCTTAAGATTTGCTATTCTTTGTAGTTTGAGTGCCCTGAACAGATGTTATGAATATTAAACTTCCCCAAGGCATCTTGTTACTTCTATAAACTCATGCAATCTGTAATCTATCTTTACGGTCACACTCCAACTCTGAGCATAACAATACATCTGTTTATAGTAATCAAATGTAAAAAATTGAGGGGCATGCATTAAAGATAATACAAAGTACGTCATCTAACCTTCTTCTAGCTCTGAACTGTGTTAATTACCCCAATTTACCGATGTTGTTCTAAAAGAAGAGTATCAGCATATCCATATATGGTCCAGTATGGCATTATTTACCTCCCCCTCCTGGAGGTTATCAATATTTTTATTCAGTTTCATTCTGTGAATGCCCTGAAAAGCACAGTCTCACAAAACACAGTAATGGAATCCGTAATTTCTTAATTCTCTAAGTGATGGCATTTCTTATTATGGCTGTGAAAGGCCTAATTTCTTCAACATGACACTAATGCACAAATACTGAGAAAAGATACTAAATAACTGAGATCATGATTATATTATCGGATTATATTATTGGGTAATGAGATATTAATGAGATATGCAACAGCATATATGTAAAATTTGGAAATAGTATTGCTTTTATCTGTGTTGCATGTTATCATATCCAATTCCATTATCAAAGAACAGTCTGAGTTTCAAGTTTGATTTGTTTATAAACCACACCACTCAGGAATACCAACAGGTCTATGTATCTGATAGTATCTGACGTGAATTTAAGAGGCATGGAAGGCAGATCCTGTCTTTACAAATTCATGCAAAATCTTCATATGCTTACTGGACAGTTTATTAAGATTGAAGTCTTTATTGTCCACTGGTCAGCAACTCTTAAAATCTCAGCTATTTTGAAACAATGACTCACACATGCTGTTCCTCTCCTCTATCTAGCTTCTTTCACAAAACAAGCATTTCTAGTACCAAACCAGCACAGAAGCTTCAGTGAAATGTAAAAATCCTATTTCTGCTTTATTTAGAGCTCATTTCTTAAATGGGCAATGTCTTTTTTACCTAGGTGGTGTACAAGGACAGTAACTCTATGTCTGTTTTTTCCTGACTATTTCCTGTTGATGAAAGGAAATACATGTATCAAATATGTAAACCAAATTTGGGTTGGCTTTGGTTAATGCAGTTGGTTCCCAAAATTAGAAAAGATACTATATTTCATCTCTCTTCTTTCTATGAAATCACAATGAATTAGTAAATTCTTCAAATTTATATGTGATATGCAGGAAGAAAAATATCCCTCAGAATAGAATCATAGAATCATAGAATTTGAAGAACGTTCCACACATGAATATAATCATACGTAATAGTTTTCAAATCTGCCATTCTCCTAACAGAATCAAAATATTGTTGCTAGAAGACAACATAAAAAAAAAGAGGGTTTACCTGAAGTATTGCTCTTACTGTTCCCCACGGAAATAAAACAGTCTATGTATGGATAAACTTAATAGACAAAACAAGAAATTCCCTGAACTGGAAGTAGGAAGAGACTGGAAGAATTTTAGAGGGAAGTCTCTGTGCTCGTATATATCTTCTTTTTCCCAGATATCCACTTTTATGGGCATTGCTAGAGGCAGAATATTGGCCTAGATGGAACTTTCATGAGGACTACTATGGCCATTCTTGTCTTCTCGGGCACTTTTAAAGGCTAGTGAAATGAAAATGCAATTCTGCTTCCAGCAGGTAATAGATTATCTACTGTGCTATTTTTCAAATGAATAGATTCTTTACAGGCTTACAGACCATAGTGATGGGACTCTTGGTCTTCAAACCACAAGAAATATTTCGATTAAAAAAAAATAAAGATAGAATTGAGATAAATCATTAATGCTCAAAAAAACTATAAAGAAGCTATACAGTATATATAAAAGCAACTAAAAAATCACTGTTTTCTAAAATACGGTATTTCTTTACTGTTAGGGTGGTGAGGCACTGGAACGGGTTGCGCAGGAGGTTGTGAATGCTCCATCCCTCGCTGTGTTCAAGGCCAGGTTGGACGAAGCCTTGGGAGGCATGGTATAGTGTGGAATGTCCCTGTTTGTGGCAGGGG
>JBCJKH010015607.1:0-11437 GCA_039877255.1 Loriculus beryllinus
CAGAAGTCAGCTAGTGCAGACAGAAGGGAAGCCGAAGGATTAAAAGACATAGTGGGCTGCGATGTTTATTGCTCATTGCCTCCTACCCGCTTTTTTAATATCCCATATATTGTGCATATCAGGGGTTCTGTGGTCCCTAGCTCCCTTGCTTGTTGATTTCTATGCATCCTTCCTGCTGAGTACCCTTTTCATGAATCCATCTGTAATCTGCCCTCAGTGAGGAGCTTGATCAGTTCAGCATTTTAATTGAATTAAATACAACTTACGTAGCTGATGACCCAGAAGACTCATATGCAAAAAACTTGTGGGGTTCGAGAGGAGTGAAGTCAGAATAGATTAGACTCAGCACAGATTCTGACAATTATTTAAACCCAGCTGCCAAACTGGATCAAACAATAAAGCACTGGTCTGCCCAAGGGCAGCTGCAGAAGGATGGAAGACAAGCTGAGTAAGGCAGCATTCTTCTTCCAGGACTTAAAGCAAATAACTGGGAATAACTGCAAAAGACATTGGAGAGAGACAGGGGTTTTCTTTGTGGGTTTTCTTAAGAAGTGGATTAGAGGAGGAGGAAGGGCCACAGGCTTCTGGCATGGTGCAAAATGTGTGACCGTGTGTCTGATGTGCTCCATCTCTGCCTCAGCAATTTAACAAAGAAACTGTCCCAGAATAATACAGCTTCACAGCACTGTACACATAGAGCCAGAGGAACTGTGCAGGGTTCAGCTCTTGCTGAGCACCTGGGGTCAAATGACAGAGCAAATACCAGTTTTAAGCAGAAGAAGAGAAGCATAACTGGATTTCTAAGGGTTATGGAGCAAAAGCCACATCTTGGGGAGGGAGGCACTCAGCCACACTAGAATGACAGTGGTTTTATTAGCAATATGATGTTACGTTGATAATCTGCCACCAGCTGGGGTTAAATACAGCACTATTAATTCATGTGCACAAATAGATCTTTGCCAAGCCCAGGTGATCTCATGGACATATAATAAGGAAACAGAATGGTTCCTGCACATCTCCATCTAGAGATGGGGCATTTTATCTACTGCGCAACACTGAGAAAGCCCTTCTTAGTGTTCCAGCATATTGTTTAACTACAGCAGTGTTACACTGGGGTTATGTGACTGGATGCTGTTTAGGCAAACATTTCTTCTTCCTGCTGTCTCATTGTCATGGTTACCCAGTAATATGGTGTGCCCTTTACTTCCTTGAAACAGGCCCCCATCCTTTTGCATTCAGATGTAGCGAAGAAATGTGGCACTTACATGCTTAAATACTTGACTGTGCTGCAGTGAGAGCATCAGAAATGCCTTAGCTGTGAATGGTTTGTCCAGTATCTGAACTCTGTAACCTTCCTTATCATTAAGCAATCCATAAAAGAACAGGAGCATAGAGAATAATGAACAATTTCAGTCAAAGGACTGAATCAAAGTTTATTGAAATGAAAGGGTATTTTTGCATTGCCTTTATTAGGTTGACACAGTAATTGCTCTTTTTATCCTTCTTAATTGCAGCCTATTTCAGCAGGAAAATGCATTTTAAATTGGTTTTGGATACAAAAAAGTGAAACCCTGAAAGTGAATGAAATTTTAAAAATGGAATTGTTTCTGTAAGGAGTTTGTTACAGAATGAGTTTCTATGAAGCAAAATATGTCATGTTTTATTAAACATTAAATGAAAGTTTTCATTAAATTAAATGTTTAAATAAATGCTTAACATCAGTTTGGTATGAGAATATAACTCAGATGTCAAAGGCTTTCCTCTCTTTTCATTCAGAACACACTAATCCTAAGTGAAAAGCTCACAATGAACAGTTTAGCTGGCCAATTTGGCTTCATTTCCTGGCTACAGAATATCTGTGAACAGTTATGATTTCCTCCATCATTCCATTAGCCCAAATTACTTAAAATTTGTTTTAGTTTTTTTCTCTAAATTGGATTAAATTGACGAAAGCTTTTAGAATTGCATCTTGTCAGTCCCGATCAGTTCATATGAAACTGAAAATGTTTCCTGTTTTTCTAGAAACGATCACCAGAAGGAGTTGCAGGTTATTTTTATTGTTTATTATTACTAAGATGCAGTTGTTAATCCGATACATCAACTATGAGCTTGCTTGAGCTGTGATGCTACCTTTGTTTGACTGTGTTTGATTAGGTAAGTTTCAGAGTGGTGTATTTTTTTTTCACTGATTGCCTAAATGGAGAAATTTTTGCAGTAGGAGTAATTACCTATAAAGAACTTGGGTTTTGTCTGATTAATATGATCAACTTGACTTTGTTTTACATGCCAGTAGAGTTTCCCAGTAAAATATATTCTTCTGCAAATGTTTACAATATATTGTAAAATAGATGTATATGCCAAGCTTACACTGGGGCTGATAGAACTGTAGTGGCACCCATGGCCATACTTCTTCACATCATGTAGGTATCTCAGTGCCTTTAGGTTCAAGTCTGTAGGTTTGGAGCAGGTCTTCTGAACTAAGAATTGTCTCACCTAAGAGGCAAATGCAAGACAGGCAGAAATGAATTCATGTGAATAAACTTCTTTGTTTTTTGGCTTGGGCACTGCTCTAGTTTTCTTCTTTAGCTATAAAGAGGCCTCCTCGAATGTAGTCACCCAAGTACAAAGTTTCCCTCAGTTAGGTTGCCACAGAAAATTCTTAGGTTTCCATCTAAGTGAGACCATCATTTTACCAAAGGTGTACATGACTTTTTCATAAATTTGTAAGAACCATTAGAGAAGAGATCATTAAAATAACATGCTGAAAGGTCACCAAGTTCCCTGCTGAAGTGTGTAACTTCCATTTGAAGGCGCAGAGCCACAGAATTTAGATATTTCTCTTCTGCATAACTTTGAGGAACGTATTGCATTTAGAATCACTAAGATACTGTGCTGTAAAGCTGGAATAATGTTCCCTCTTTAATTCATTCACATACATATGCATTTTAAATTAGAAGGAATTTAAATCATCTCCTCAAGAGTTTAAACTTCTAGAGGTCACTTATAGAAGCAAATCTGTTCATAACTGCCTGACTACTCCTACTTGAGATCTGCAGTCTACTTTCTGTGCATCTCCTATTACCATTATCCTTTAGTGTCATATCTGTGATACTTTCTACAGTGAAAGGAGTATTGGTGCCTACTCTACATTACGCAGCATTAGAATCAATATGTATTGTATTGCCACGGCGGCAGGTCGTGAGTCATACAAAAAGATCTTTTTCCAGCTCACCTTTCTCTAGCAACGAGATATTTTTTTTTAACACATGTGAAGAGGTCAGTTCAGCTTCTTCCATATTAGACACACACAGGTTTTGAGGAACATAAGCATATCTTCCTCAACATGAGGAAGAACTTCTTTATATTGAGGGCGGCAGAGAACTAAAAAGGCTGCCCAGGGAGCTTGTGGAGTCTCCCTCTCTTGGGACATTCAAAACCTGCCTGGATGTGTTCTTGTATAACCTGCTCTAGGTGGCCAGTTTGGACTGGGTGATCTCCAAAGGTCCCTTCCAACCCTAACGATTCTGTGATTCTGTGAATATGAGCCATTATCCATAACAAGCCATTAACATTTTCCAGTGCTTTCCCTCAACGAAAAACAACAACAACAACAACAAAAAAAAAAAAGAAAAAAAAGGCAAATGGTGTGAAAGAATAAACTCAAATGAAGTAAGTTGCTGGCAGTCATCACCTCCACTGCAGTCAGGCTGCTGTGGTACCAGCAAATGCCAGCATAAATGTCAGTCACAAGATTACAAGCAGCAGTGGGTTTTTTTTTTGATGAAGACATCTGGCGAAGCCAGAAGGGGCAGAGACCTGCTGCTTCTTGATTTCCCTTCTGATTACATTTCCTTTGATAACTACAGTACCTGAAATAGCTATTTACTTATGTGTCATAATATATGTAGTGTACAGTATGATAATATATGTAGTTAATAGAGAGGTTGTACTCCCTCTTTTAATACTGGTTCATACCATTGCTGCTTGATGTCAGAGTAATTTGATGTGCAGTGCATAAAATTCTGTTAACATTCTGCTGATACGGTACCTTATATTCATAGTTTGGTTTGGAAAGTAGCATATGGAAAATGGTCCCTAGCCTTACTCTCAGCCAAAGGTGCAGTGGTGACTAGTGAGAGCAGCTTTTCATTTGAGCTAATAAGTGGCTTCTCTTTGCTTGCTGTGGATAAATAAAGTTATCTGGGTTGGATTGCTTTGGGATATCCCAGAGCAATAGTATGCATGTTCCTTAGAGTCTGTCAGAAGTAACTGAGGGAAAGACAGGATTACTGTCAATAGGCTTTAATTTTCTATTTTGGTATCTCCACTGGAAAAAAATGCAAAACACTGCATATAGAAACAGACTGAGATACACTGAGTGTTTAAACCCTCTGTGAAGCAACTGACCCAAGCAGACAGAACATTTTAACCATGATTCCTGGGAGTGGTATGTGAGGCAAGTATTTTAGGTGATTAGCCAGATACACTTCAGACTTCTTAGGGGAAAATTTTTTAGACATTTCAGGAAATTGAGTTGTGGGATTTCAATTCAAGAACCTCAGGAAAAAAAAGAAAAAGGCATTGACAATTACTATTTCATTTTTACAATAGAGGTTGTCATCATTAGGCCTTTGTATAGATTGAATCTTCTGTTACTCTTCCTTTGATCCTCAAGTCCTGTATTGCCCTGCTGTGGATACTGAATTAGAATGTGTGTCCTCTCTTCTGTGCATCACCTCTCAGTGGGCATCAACTTTGATTTTGGACATTGTGCCTTTTTCTTCTCTCAGGAATCCCACAGTGTCCTATTTTTAGAATATGGTCAAAATAGGTGGCCCCAAGGAAAAATAAGCACATCAGCCTTGGTAATTCCTGATCATTTAGCTTAGCTACCTCCTATTTGCACAAGCTTAAAGATATGTGCATTGAGAAATAACGTGGAACAGCTGGCATCTTCTGAATTCATATCCTATCACAGCAATATGCTCATAAACACATCCAGATGGTCTAATCCCAGCCTATAAGGTATCCACTTTACTTGCCTTGAAAATATCTCTGAACTGGATTACGAATTCCAGTTCTCTTCAGAGTCTGACCAGTGAGGAAAAAAGGTGACTCTTCATATCTCAACAATAAAAACAAAATATAAGAAAAATGGTGCAAAGAGGCCTGTGTTCTCCAATCACATGTGAAAGCCAATGCAAGACAAAATTCCAGTCCCTCTCTGGTTTCCTTCTACCTTCTGTGTGAATCCCTCAGAAAAACCTCCTACTCCAAAGGAATCTGACTTCCTTGATTTTTATCAACAGCAGGCCATAGCCTGTTGTCAGAGACAGTCCACAAGCTGTCTGGAGTCAGGATAGAATTTTAGACATTAGTTATTAAAGTATATGTTGTTTTTTAACAACCCTTGAGTGTTTACTGAAGTGGTTTGTTTTGAGCTGTTCTTTCTCCCTAATGGCTTTCTCCGTATTTCTCATCAACTTAAACCAAGAGTAAACTTCCCAATACTCAAATCAAGATCTAGTTTTCATAATTCATTATACAGTATCTGTACTTCCATCACACCCCTTACATGACTCTGCTTTCAGGCTACAGCTTACTCTTCCATTGTTTGTAACTAGAAATAAGTACATGTTTAAATATAAATGTTATTTGAGTTTGCTCCTCTGTACATATAAACAAAGAACTGTCAGAAAATACAGAAGATCAGACATAGAATCATAGAATAGTTAGGGTTGGAAAGGACCTTAAGATGATCTAGTTAAAGCCCCCTGCCATGGGCAGAGAATCCCCACATTAGACCATGTCACTCAATGTTCTGTCCAACCTGGCCTTGGACTCTGCCAGGGATGGAGCATTTACCACTTCTTTAGGCAACCTGTTCCAGTGCCTCACCACCCTCACAGTAAAGAACTTCCTTATATCTAACCTGAACTTCCCCTGTTTAAGTTTTGACCCATTACCCGTTGTCCTATCACTACAGTCCCTAATGAAGAGTCCCTCCCCAGCATCCTTATAAGCCCCTTTCAGATGCTGGAAGGCTGCTATGAGGTCTCCACGCAGCCTTCTCTTCTCCAGGCTGAACAGTCCCAACTTTCTCAGCCGGTCTTCATTCAAGTGTGTGCTCAAAAGAAAAGAGTAGAACAATAAGACAAAAGAGCAACAATGCTCTAGTTACTTTTCTAGTTTGTCAACTTATAATTGTTTAATGATTGTCTCATTAGGCTGCTGCATTTGCTAAGTTTGCTCCTTAAAGAAGGCTGTGTATAGGCAACTGTGTTGGCACAAAGTTTATCAGAACATGAGTTAACTGTCTTTAATAATCAATTCAAAGATAGTTTCAAACATGATTTCATGTCAGAAATACAACTGTCACCCATTTAAATATTAATTGGAGTAAAGGTCCAAACGGCCATTCAAGCACCTTTTTTCCTTCGTATTAAATAACTACATATTCATTAATTAACAACATGTCACAAGGATTATCCGTCACTAAAAACAAATGTCCATAATCCAAAATTAAAGTTTAATCATTAAGTCATTAGTTCACTAAACATAATGTCTTACAAATATTCTGAAGTCAAAATAATTTCTTGCAACACCTTAACAATTTAATCTCTTTTACTTTTCAGTAGGAGCACACTTAGGTCTAAAAAGCTTGCAACAAACTAAACAAAACATACTACACTCCTGTCAGCACACAGGCTCCATGCTATTCCTCCAGTGCCAAGAACCAAGATTTTTTCATGTCAAAGTAGGCAACTTTTTTGTTTTATGCAAACAACATTTTAACAACTTTCTGCTACACATTCATTTAGATTCTATGTATTTTCTTACTCAATTTTACTAGAACTCTTGCATGAAGGTAACAGAGGGATACATATTCCATGTAGGTCAGGTCTTCCAACAGTATTCAGGTGGCCATACACTTCAGAAAGAGGCTAGCTTTGAACACTACAAATTGACAGTAGGTGGGTTTGCTCACATCCTTGTAGTGTAGAAAGCTTTTAAATCTCTTTACAGGTTAAATCTTCAATCACACACATCCTTGAGAGAAGCAATTCCCAGTCTACAGCAGTGCCGTTCTTGTTACTGGCAATATTTTTTGTACTTTCACTTTACAGTGCCTACATGCATGTTTACTTGCATGCTTAGACTTGTCATAGGTTTCCATAACCTTGCCATAGCATATGCTAAGACATATATGCTCTATACACCCTTATACTTTAACTCTTTCAATTCAATACAGAGAAGCTGGATGATTACCCAACCAGTGTACAGGTTCTCAAAACTCATATGAAAAAATCTTTACAATTATGTCTGCTCAAACCCATCATTAGAACTCTTCATTAGAGAAACATATTTAAGTCATAAATACAAACCCCTTACATTTCTCTTTGCCCTTATAAAGCTCTTCTAGCTCTTTCCTCCTACTTAGTAGGAGTTGTGCCAAGGCTGTGTTTCTTCTCACTCTTTATTTATTGCTTTAACCTTCAGAATGCCTCCCAATCCATAGTCTAATAAACTCATGTTAGAGAACCATGGAGGTGCTTTGCTGCTTCATTCATATAATGTAGATGCGCTTGGAAGTGCATCACAGGCACTGGGAAAGGCTGGGTTCACAGCATGTTTTAAGGTTTGGGTTTTCTTTTGGGATTTTGTGGGTTGGGTTTTTTTGTTTGTTTGTTTGTTTGTTTTCTTGTTTGGTTTTGGGTTTTTTTTGGTTGGTTGGTTTTTGTTTGGGTTTTTTTTTCCCTTTTTTTTTGTTTTTTGTTTTTTGTTTTGTTGTGGTTTTTATTTGTGGCTTTTCTTTGGGTATTTTTTATTCGTTTTGGTCTTTGGTAGGTTGTGTTGCTTTTTTTTTTTTCTTTCTTCTGCTGTATTATTTAAAGAAGTAAAAAATTAAGTCCCTTGGATTAGTCTTCCTTAGTGTTGTGTACACACAATCCTTGTTTTTTTCCCATATTGGAACCACAGGTCCTTGAATGAAACAGTGGTTTAACTACTAACATGGTGTTCTGACTCCTGCTTGTTAAAAGCATTTTGGAAAAAAAGTTTTACCTGAATAAGTTTAAGATTCCATGGTGGATGGTTAATCAATCCTGCCTCTTCAACCTGATTAGCCACTGCCGCCTGAAGCTCAACATAGGTACTACTGTCCAACTGTAAGCCCGGAAAGAGATCACTGATAAGACTGAGAAACAAAGGCTCATCTTCATCTATCTGAAAGAAACAAAAAAAGTTAAGTGTATAAAGCATGGTTATCAAAGAACGTTCGCAAACTAAAATCAATCTCTGTTTAAAAATAATAAAGAGTAGGGCTGTATTTTCTAAATACAGAAGCTTACCTTCATAAACATAGCCAGATACAGCTCATTATAAAAACGGCATTTTGAAAATGTCACACATATGCCATGCAAGAAATATGTTTAAAATTGGAAGAAATTTCCCATGGAGAAGACAGTGAAATAAATTTCTAAAAATGGTTTGTAAAACATTACAGCACGTATTGGAAAGAACATCCTACTTGGAAAGAAATCTTTAAAAGTCTGATTTATTAGATACTCAAATTATGCAGTTTACATAACATAGTCAGTCTGTTCGAAAGTTAGTATATGAAATATAATACTCACAACTAAGCCATTATTAACCTATTTGAACCTTTGCACCCTGAGCATTGTTTGCAAGTCTAATAAATTCCCATTGCTGTTTAATGATAATGATTACTGTTGCCATTTTTAAAGAAAAGGACGTTTGAGATTTTTTTATACTCTTATGAAATTCCATGAAATACCTAGTAGACTTGACTTTACATATTACTAAGATATTAAACTAGATTCTTACCAGCTTAGAAAGATTCATATCTCTTAGCCCTCTCATAACAATACTTAGTTCACTTTCATTTGGCCTGGCCCTCTTTTGCGTTCCAAGAGTCCTCAGTACTGAAAGGACATTCCTCAGACCAAAGTCATAATGGACCTAGAGAGTGGGAAAAGGCTTATTGCGGCTATTGCTTAGGAATTATTCTATGAAAATTAGTGGAGGTAGTAAGGTTATTTTCAAAAGAGGGCAGATAAAGGTTTTCATTTCCAATTTAAATTTGTCTTCACCATTTATAATGCCATATAGGATTTTTTTTTCCTTTTTTCAGCACTGTATAGCAGGGTTCTAAAAAAAATAATAGTTCCATTCTATTGGAATTTCCAAACAAGGCATCTTAAAGCCAAGACTTCATATCAAAGCAGTGCTTTGGGGAGAAGGGCAACTTAAATCAAACTTGAGACATTCCCCCTGTGGTTTCCAATTTCCAACTACTTTTTAAGCCATAGATAACTCCTACAGGAAAACTGAATCAACAGGTTAATTTCTAACTGGCTGCCATGTTTAGGCAGAGACCCTCATGCAATTATGATACAAGCTATCGTCCCTTAACAAATAAATGTTTGGACATTTATTTATTTATTTATTTTATTGGACACATACACTAATTATCATGGTTATTTATTCCAAAATTTTAGAGATATTTGTTCAAATTATGTTTAAACTACTGCAATATTTTGTAAAAAACATATAAAACAAGCTGCACAACCAAAAACCTAGGGGATGGTATTGTGTAAATATGAAGACAAAGATGAAGGGAATACATAACATTACCTGCTTAGTGAGCTGCTCCTCGCAAAGTTTATAAAGAACAAAGAATTTCTGAGACAAGACCACATTATCAATAAATCCATAGCTTGCTAGCTTAACTCTTATAATTATCTGAAATACATTATTTTAGAAATTTCATTAGTTTTTTGGAAGATAGGTGATAAAGTAAAATACAATTTTTTCCTTCAGTTCAGTCAGTAACCTGTCTATCTGGAACCATCATCGCAACACTTCTAAACTGCATTTTGAGATTTTCTGGTAGTTCTTGACGTCCAGCATACCCAGGATTCTGTGTAAGAAAATATAATGCATTACTTACAAAAGTCAAAATAACATCCTTTTAATAAAAGTTCAATAAAAATAAATTTATGTATAAATACCTAGATTTATTCAGAGTTATAACTCTTGCATACTAATGGTTAAAATGTGAAGAAAAATGTTCAACCATAACTACGAATTTAAGAACCTATTCATAATTGTCAGAGTAGTAACAGAATTTCTTTATCCTAACAAGCCTGCAATCAGAATTTTAAAATGTCATGGAATAAAATCTAGTTGGTTAATTTCTTCTAGTGTATTCCCAATGCAAATAAAGTTTTCATGACCATTTTGCAGAAGAGGTAGGTTTTGTATCATATTGAAAATTCAGTGTCCAGCAAGAGCCAAAATACAATAATAACAACAATAATATTAGGATGCCTTTCTCTATTTCTTGCACCTAAAAGGCTTGCCTTAAAGTACAAAAGTACAGTAAAAATAACAGTCAAAATTAAAACAAGAGAGTTTGACTAATAAAGATTTCTAGAAAATTGCTGCAAATATGGGAAATAATTCTGACATCAAACAGGTGATGTTTAAGAAATTAGAAGAAGTCAAAAGATTTTTATGACCTCTGCAGTTCTTATCCTTCACTTGAACATGCAGGTGACGGTTTCAATTTCGCATAAATCATTTTGGATTGCCATGAGCCTTGGCATTACGAAACACACTACAAAATTCCCTGCCTGTGAGATTATGGGAATTAGTGCTATAAAGCCTCAGGAACCCTAGGCAACAAGACAGCACAAACTCTGAAAGTTAATATTCCAAATCCAGGACTTGTGTTTCTCCTTTGGAGAATGGTTGTTAACAGCCACATGCACTGCCTTGCATATCTTTTTTGTACAGATTATCCATTAATTTGTGGAATCTAACTTGGATTGTATGTTTTTTCCACAAGTAGTCATTATAAGAAAGATAACAATGTATCTCAAATACCACCCATAAGAACTTCAAGAGATAAGAAGCACAGTTCTGTCGTAATGCCTTGCTCTGATTCCAGATTTGACACACAGAGCAGAATGGGCCTCTTTGCCACAGAAAGCCAAAAGTAGACATACAGTATTGCATTTACCAGTTTAGAAACATACTGTATCAACAAATAAAAGAATCTGATAATTGTTTGCACAGGTTTTGAAAAGACCTGCTGTCACCACAGTGCAAGGAGAGTGGTTTATTCTAGAATCACCATACTTGTCTTCTGTAAATCAGCTTGAAGAATTCTTTTTCTATATCCATGTAAAGTACTCATTAGACAAAATATCTGTTCTGTATCTCCTGCTTTAAGTGAATGCTCAGA
The DNA here is from genome assembly GCA_039877255.1 of Loriculus beryllinus. Taxonomy (NCBI): domain Eukaryota; kingdom Metazoa; phylum Chordata; class Aves; order Psittaciformes; family Psittacidae; genus Loriculus; species Loriculus beryllinus. The sequence goes on from JBCJKH010015607.1 coordinate 11,273, forward strand.
GCTGTTTGTTTTGGGTTTTGCGTTGTTTTTTTTGTTTTTGCTTTTTTTTTTTTGTTGTTGTTTTTTTTTTTGTTTTGTTTTGTTTTGTTTTTTTTGGGGGGGGGTTTTGTTGGTTTTTTTTTTCTTTCTCCAGTATCTTTCTCGCTCACACTTTTTAAACCTTTC